>VUQI01015313.1:17074-27200 GCA_015106735.1 Paratilapia polleni
TGGTGGATTAACCATTACAGAAACATAAAAAATGATTTTGGTAATTACCAATACTGTTAATTTATGGCAGCTGTTGCATAAACATTACACTGGGTGGTGGTCTAACAAATTTGTTAAGCACTGTATGCCTCAGTAGAACCCAAAAAACTGGCATATGAGGTGAGCATCTTAATACTCCACCAGTCTAAATGGTTAGCTTCACTGTTTATCAGTGACCGAGAAATTCCTCAATTCCTTGTATGTTTGCAAACTTAATCACTGTAGAATACAGGTATACTAACATATCTAGCACAGCATTTAACAGTCTTCATAGCTTATCAAACAAACTAGCAAATTCATGTGCTCATAAAAGCATCATAGCATTAAATTTTAATTAAACTTACAGGCCAAGATTCCATCAAGAACCATGTAAAAATATATTAAGTAAACACACAACTTCTACTGCTTATACTACCACTACATTTTACTGTTGTTACTAACAGTACCTATTTTAATACAACTGCTATTGCTCCTATATCATTGCCTGTGCAGTTAATGTTACTAATATCACAGTCATAACAGTACTTCTATCATTATGACTACTACTATTACTGGGCTAGAACACTGTGCCCTGCTACACTGCAAAAACTACTTAAGAATGCCTCAAGGTTCCCCACAAAGAGCTCAAGGTGTTTACCCGGCCTTTCAAACTCCCCAAATCCCATTCCAGTCAAGCATCTGCAGGATGCAGTGGACTAATCCTGATCCACATTGGCCCCACCACTCCGTTCCCAGCCCAAGACACCACAGGACACCCCAAGAAGTACTGTGTCCATGCCCTGACAGGTCAAAGCTGTTTTGACAGCATGGGGGAGACCTATACAAATTTAGTCAGGTGGTTTAAATTAGTATATGAACTGTTCTACAATAACAACTAGCTACACACTGACTACTCTACTACTCTCTACTACTTCTTGTATGCGTAACTTTGAAGATTCCAAAGAAATCAAGTCATTTTAAATTATTTCCATAATCAGCCAAATCAAATATTCCATAGTGTCACTTGTAATATACAGTATAGGTAAAAATGATAATGTAAACCTTCATTTAGGGCTATTGCTTTCAGCTGTAACTCTACATTAAGACATCAGTCAGGAAAGTAGCAAGGCAAAATGGTTTGTGTGGGAGATATGTGCAGCTGGAGTATACTGATTACACTGGGCCTGTAAGGGGCTTGCAGCTGTAGAAGCAATTGAAGACAAACACACACACACGTACAGTAGGCGCTCACACAATGCAAAAACCCAGCATACTTGCAGCTTCCTGCCTTTTACTGTCTATTGTTATATTTAGTGACACAGCTCTTACAGACCACTTTCAACACTCAGGGTGCAATTAGAAATGGACATTTTCTCACACTTGTGCACACTTTTTAGACACACACACACTAGAGTTCCTGCAGTGCAAAGGGGCCCTTGCCTTGCACTCAGTGTAGGAATGCAAGGAGAGAGAGGGAGAGGGAGAGGGGAGGAAAGCGACTGGGACTTTCCCCAGGATCCCAGAAAAATGAGGGAGAGAGGAAGCAGACAGCGGGAGCAACGGAGGACAGGAACAAATACAGGAGGAGGGAAAATGGATGGGTTGTCTTGTGTATGGGCTCACTTCTCTTTCCCACAGTGGAAATGACCCAGTTATTACTACACACTGTGTGAAAGAGACCTTACTGCATGAAACAGAAGAAGATTAAATACCACGTGAAATGTATCAGAGAGATTGTACGTCAACGTCGAACACGTTGTAAGAAGTTGAAGTTGAAGCTGCAAAAAAGTGTCTTGATCACTTGCTCTGCTTTCTGTCTGTCTGTATGTCTCCCCATCAAGGTTAATGGTGTGTCTCTAGAGCTTAATGCAGTTGCCACCGGTGTTCCCACTGATCCCACACACAGCTACCAACGCTGCTCCCCATATGGCACCGCTGAGGGTGTAAGTGTACGTGTGTGATAGGGATCAGTAGTCTTGATTTTGAGTGTGTGTGGTCTTCTCGGGGAGCCAGCTGTTGACATTCAGGGTTGTGTACGTGTGTGTGTGTCTGTGTAACAGTAGAAGAAAACCTCTCTGACATTACCAAACTTGCCGTGTCATCTCAATCCAATGAGGCCTTATTGTGATAAAAGAACAAGGAATCCTTTCACCCCAGTGTGTGGGTCAGCACTAGCGCACGGACGTGCGTGCACATCATTGCATGCGTGTGCCTTTAATTAAGTGTTTGTGTGCATATTTTTTCTACAGTGTATGTCCAGGTCATTTTGCATGTGTGTGCATGCGAGTGCAGTCTACGTTTACTTTTGGCTTTCCATGTGTAGATGAACGTGGCTTCAGTGAGGGTGGTCTCCACCTGTGGATTAGAATGTAACGCCCTGTAAGGAGTCGTGAAGCAGGGACCTTCATTTCTCCTAGAACACAAAATTCCTCTGCTAAATTAAAATCCAAACCCTGGACGCTAACCTATAGCTAACATTTAGGAGAAGAAAATGAGAGAGCAAAAAGGAAAGGAAAGCCCCTCATATCCCTACGCATGCTGGGATATCTATTTTAATTCTGTTTGACAACTTTAGCTGATTATAAATCAACTGATTCACACAGGAATGTGTGGGTTAGCCTGTGCTAGCTAGTGGTTTGTGTGTCTTGCAGGAATGCAATATGAGAACTGAATGCTGTGTTTCAGGATGTTGCCCATTTATTCCAGTCAAAGTTGATCACCTAGCATACTCTCTCTTCAGTACTTCAGTTCCACACAAGGACACATGCCCAATGTGTTTTCCCTGCCCGACTCCCCCATCTCATGAACTGAGATGATGTCAAAGGCAGAAGTTTGAGAAATACTGTATTGAACTTTTTTTTAATAGTCAAATTCACAACCTCTCCTTATGCTAGCTTCTTCAACAACATTTCCTCATTATGAGAAATGAAATGAGAAATACTTTATTTATTCCATATTTGGGAACTTCTTTTGTTACAGCAGTTGACATTATTATTAAATAATAAAAATAAGGGTGGTCAAGATTATCCATGATGGATAACAGTTTGTTCAGTGACGTCCTCTCCAGCTTCAAAGGTGTCCAGTTTGCAGCCAATCACAGAGCCGGCCTTCCTGATCAGTTTATTCAGTCTGTTGGTGTCACCAGCACTGACGCTGCTCCCCCAGCAGACCACAACTGAGCAATCTCCATCATTTTGCTGCACACACTGAAAGATCTGTTTCCATAGGAAATAGAGCCTGCTTATCCCCTTCGTGTGTACAGCCTCTGTGTTGGTCTTCCGCTTCAGCCTGTCATCGATGTGGACGCCCAGCTACTTGTACTCCTCCACCACATCAACATCCTGTTCCAGGGCAGACACGGGTCGTGTAGCTGTCCTCTTCCTTTTGTAAGTCAATTAACATCTCTCTGGTCTTACTCACATTCTGAAGCAGATGATTCCCCCAAGACCACTACACAAAATCATCCACTAGTGCTCTCTACTAATCCTCCTGCCCATCAATAATACATCCAACCACTGCAGAATTGTCAGAGTATTTCTGTAGGTGGCATGACCCAGAGTTGTACTGAAAGTCTTAGGTTTAAATAAAAAAAGGTGAAAAAAAGGAAGTAGTACAGCTCTACACCAGAACTACATTTTGTTAGTATTAAAGGGTTGGATGTTAACAGTAAATACAGTGAACTTCAGCCATTAATCACTAATCACTAAAGCGTGGAAGCAGTTCTGTATATCTGGACTGAGAGAACTACCAGTAAGGAATTGTTATCATCATGATGTTTGTCTCATATTCCTGATAAAACATGTCCAGGCATGTCAGCGTGTGGGGTGGTGGTGGGAGGGGTGTCAAACTTAATAGCAGCTACTCCTGCTACCAGCTTCCAGTATGGTGTTAGTCTGTAATGTAGTTATGCAAGAAATTCATTCACAGTGAAACAGTTACATTAAAGCGAGGAAAACATCAAAGCAAAAATAGCAGTATTGGCCTTCAAAAACCTATATCAGTCCAATCCCAGCTGCTGCGTGAGAGAGAAAAAGAGGCAGACTGCAAACCACATCTTACGCTGCCAAAAATCACATTTTGCCTCTACAGTATAGCTGGTTTACATTAACTCTCACACATGCATGGCGAAGCCCAAGTCCACCCACTTCACATTTCATTACCAAGAAGAGCTCAAACTGTTCTACCAGCCTCTCCAATGCAGCAGAATTCTCTAATGCAATTCGTTCAAACTTAATATGAAAAAGAACTGTTAAAAAATGGTGGTTAAGCAATAGGGAGAAGGTATAAGAGAGGGAGGGAACCAATATAAATTCATCCCATGGGATAAGAAGCTCACACGTGGCCACTAAATGCATGATCTATTGCCCAGAGCAGTATGTTAAAGGAATAGCCGCACATCACAAGATCCTGCAGTATGTTCATTTAATGAAATTGGTTCTTTAGCCTTTAGAAAGGACCAGAAACTGATTCTGGTGCTTTTGTAAGCAGGAAACATTAACTTTAATGGGTTTATTTTGTGTATGTAAACTGTAGCCAAAAAATTTGGAGAGTCAAACATTACATCCATTAGTGATTAATGAATATCTCATTCCAAAACCACTCTAAGATAACCTTGATGAAGTCATGAAGGAGTCAATCCCAAATGATGTTGTCAAGGTCGTCTTGGTCTGGCTTGAGCCTTAAAATATTAGCATGTGAAATTTAAGCGGAATAGTCCCAGATCCAGCAGTTAACTTTAAAATTGTTTTCCTTTTTCACAGAGGGAGAGGAAGGAGTAATTCTGTTTTTCATTCCAGAAAGTAGAATTATTTTTTTTATGTCTCACAACTCATGTTAATATTAGAGATGGACACTTTAAGCTAAAATTCAATTTCACAGAGACTATTCTCAGTAGAGATAAGCTAACTTTAGCTGTCAGACTAAGGTTAGGCTTCCTAATCCCACATCAGATGTAAGCTGCCACTCGGGTCTCCCCATTATGCACAAGGTTTCTTCTGGTGTTGGTCCCATGATGCATCAGTCACTGCAGTATTGGCTACTATGAGATAACAGTCCTGTTTAAGAGACTGACAGAATCTGCATTAGGAGGCTGAAAAAGTGGCGCTGGCATTGGTTGCCTCACACTCTTGCAAAAGAGATTGTTAATTTCAAGAGTTTCACTTCCTGGTTAAATAAAGATGCAGGATTGTCAGCATAGACTGATTTGGCACCTTTGTAGTTTGCACTTTTTCAATCTCTTTGCAAATTTCTTTGATTTCACTTGCTGGTTAGATGTATGTACTAAAAACTACTTGTTTAGGGTAAGGAAAAGATTGTGGTTTAGTAAAAACAAAGCAACTTTACAACAGTAACTCCACAGTTTCAAAAATGGCGAATTCCGCTGGTTTGACAGCTTTGGCAAAACAGCATTAATTGATGCTCCAGAAAGAACAGGCTGTTTGCACTGGACCTCATATTTCTTTATTTTGAAAGAGTTCCAAACACAACTTTTCGATGGCTGTAGTTATTTTTAAGTTTGCATGTTTCCCATTTTAGAATTGTATCATCCATTCTCACCATAACACACATTTAGCAGGACAGTCACACGGGGGAAAGCAGTGGTTGGAGACCGTGGTATGACCAAAATTATTATGACCGTGTGCAATGAACTTGTGATCTTGTTACCTTTGAAATAGTTGCTTTGAAGGACCACGTCTGTGACCACTCACAGTCAGCTGCCATCTTCAAAGTGACTTTGGTGCATCAAGACAGTGATAAAACAGCAATAAGACTGCTATCAGTCTGCGGCTGCAATCTGTTTGTGATAGTACGGCAATTAACTGTGATAAATTGGTGAAAATCGCAAATCTGTTCACATTAAGTACTTGGATTCAGAGTTCATCCAGATCCTCATAGAACTCCACAGACTGATGGTGATTTAACTGCAAAATGAAGCTGGGGCTCAGCAACCTTGCTTTTACATAGGAATATAACCAGAATACAACCAGTTGGCACTTGAGTTACGGTCCCTATTGCAAAGAGACGGTTTGCAGGCAAGTTGCACTCGTCGGTGCAGACTGTCTCAGATTGATGGCAAAGTGTTGGGAATCTTTGTGTGTTTATAAATTAGACGGAAATTATTTGCAAACTTTTGCCAGTCTGTCTGAGAGTGATTGCAGTCAGTCCAAGTCGTACTGGAGAAAGACTGTCTCCCACCAGGCGACCTGTACAATTGCCTTGTGATCGAAAGTGGTCGCATAGAGGCTGAGGGTGTTGCACAACTCTGGGCAACGAGTTGGTTGCAGCAACTACTGGCAATCGGTCACCAAACACAAAAAAATTCAGTGCAATCACCGGGCAACCACCGATTTTTCCTAGTCACAAGGAAGTTGCTGTCCTATTTTTACTCTAGTGTGAGCCATTAGACACTTGATTGTTACTAACATGTTCTTCTTATATTTCTGTTGTTTAATGGTGGTTGGCAAACAGCTTCTGGTTGCATTGCTGCCACCAAGAAACAGTACAGTAAAACATTCAAATGAATATTTGAATGAGACAGGGCAGATGAATGAATTACTTTGGAATGAGGACTGTGACCTGCCTGTATCTGCAGACTCGGCCACAGTAGCATACTTTAGCTTCTTGGCCTTGATTAGAAGAGTTTCCTCAGCCACTAAAAAATTTTGTCGATTGAACACAACCATAATTGCACAACAGTAATAATAAGCACCTAACGTTTAGTTATTCTGAATAATGTTGTATTACATTATTAGTCACTGGAAGAAATGATTTATATGTAGATGACCACATTATCCTATTCAGCAAATGAAGCATCCTTCAGTGAACGACTGACTAAATGAACATTTAAATGTGAATAAATGCTCTGCAGGTCAGCGTGGTATGAAAAGGTAAGCACGAACAAGTGAAAAGAAGCCGCACTCTGCAAAGGATTTTTTTTTAGGAGACTCAGTCTGTTGTCATTGCAGAGAAGAGTGAAATGAACACTGTGTGAATAAGTAAACACTGCCTTTACCCATTAACTCAGTGTCCATTAACCTAACACCCATTACCATCACAACAGACCAACAACAACTGAAACCATGGTGATGAAAACAACTATTAAAAATGATGACAGAAATTAGACTACAGAATCCCATTACTTTTTAATTAAACAAAATTTAATGACCAACATTTTTTGCCAGCCTAAAAATACATCAAAATTAGCATTGTTTAAAACATAGGCTCAATTATTAAGTTGCAATGCTAAGTTGCTGGATTCCTCCTTTAACAGATCCCTTAAGGCCCCACAAAACAAGCCCAGAAAAAAGAAAAAGTCTTGAAAAATGGTCTTGTTCATACTGAGTGTCTCATTCTATATTCTCTGTTTGTCTCTCTCTCTTAAGTGGATTTATTTGTTTACTATATGGGCATGTGTTTTAATTAGAAATGCCACTGACAGAAGAGTGAGCAAAACCTAATATTTCAATAAGCAACATGCACCAGTTAATACTGCACTGCTATATTTCAAATTGTATTAAGATGATAAAATTTCTCTCTCTCTCTGCCAGCCCATATGGATCGGTTTAAACACACCCTAGTTTGGCCCACTTTCAGAATGTCACAGGACATTTATCTTTATTCCCTTCTTCCTCTCCTTACCTTATAGAGCAATGGCTTTTACAGATGTGCACTCATCTACCTCTCTCTGCCTCCCGCTCTCCCTCTCTCTTGCACTTTACTGATATGGTTTTCTGCCTTGTGTTTCACTCTGTGCCTGTGTACACTTATAGAGCTCTCCATCTGGAAAATATATATCCTTCAACTAGATCTATAGAAACTAGAACTTTTCCTTCCTACTTCTTTTTTCTCTTCTCCCTATCAGAAATGTATGGGTGTGTAAAGCAACTCAAAGCAGTTTACTGACATTTATTTAGAGGAATGTGCCCCATTTCATTAAAAACCTGTCTGTGAATTTGTGGTTATATTGCAGGGATATAAGCTTTAGAGTAATATTTAATCATGAAATAATACTTTTTAATAGCTGTGTAATACTAGTATAAGATGGGGAAGATAATAATATGTTTGAAAGTGTTAATAACTTTTGTTGAATAGTGCACTGCTGCTAAAAGGTAAGTAAAAAAAATGCTTTCTGTAAATAAAAGTCTATTTTTGCCTCAGTCTCCGCCAACAAGTAGTGACTCAACCAGCAATTTGTTCATGAAAGCTTTTTGTTGACAGCACCTCTAGCTCATAGAAAGATTTTTTTTGCAGTCAGCAGAAAAAGAAATGTTGAAAGTACCTACAAAAATGTTGGTTTCATCAACAGAAAACCCAGAAATAGGAGTTAAGTAGAAAGCATGTTTGACAATCTCTGCAAAACTGCAAAGTTGCTCCTTTTCACTCTTGTTTTACATGCCATTTCTGAGACTCACTATACAGAACATAAACCAGGCCTTCAACAAAGTGATTATTGAATTCTAATCTAACATCTAGCATTTTCTTAACAGTTTATCCAATTCAGGGTCACCTCATAGTGCAAGAGGTTGGGTATACCCAGGAAAGGTCACCAGACCATCACAGGGCCAAAAATAATTAGCTAAAATATGTTTTTTAAGTTTTGCTGTTTCCCACTTTATTTAAATTAAAAGCATTTAATACATTGTGACAAGTTTTATTTTGTATTTGTGTCAACAGCATTGTGGTGCAGAAGTTAGCACTGTTGCCTTGCAGCAAGGTTGTGGCTGCACACCTTTCTGAGGTCTCAGTGATTCTAAGTTGGCTGTAGATGCAGATGTGAGATAGAGGTTAAAGACTAGTCTCTGTAAGATGCAAACCACAAGAGCATAAATGAGTACCTCCAGTCAAGGGTAGAATGGCATTGCCTTAGAGGGTACCGCCCTGTTGTACACCTAATAAGGATTTTTATTTTCTAAGAGTGTATATACGTATATGTAATACATAAGCTCTGTGGCTAACGTAGGTTAGTGTTTTTAGAATTATGAACACATATTTTTAGAGCCCGACCAATATAGGATTTGTAAGACTGATACTGAGCAGGTAAATGTTATGACTTTATAACTTTGTAGCTGTTCAGCTGATATCCAGCCATTTTGCAATTACTGGTTAAATGAATCAGCGTTGTATGTCAATATGTAAAGTCCCAGTGTGAGTGTTTCTCTTACATCCCTGCACTTTTTTTGTGCACATTTGGGCCACACATTTTGACATTACAGAGGGTGGACAGTGCTACCATAATTGTAGGCTCCTCTGCTGCCCGTAAGTGATGCCATCAGTCATGGGCGATGCCACAGGGTGGCGATAGGACGATTGAACTATGAAGCAAAGCTCCCAACCTTATCTGCCATCTCTTCTTTAGTTTTTTAATTTTCAGCAGTTATGAATGCCGATATTGATATATCTGCAAATAGCTAATATCAGCTCTAGTCCAGAACTCAACCTGATTGAAATGCTGGGCAACAAATGCCTACAAAATCTCAATGAACTAAAGCAACATTGTAAAGAAGAATGGGCCAGAATTCCTTCACAATGATATGAAAATGATTACTTCAAGCTATTGCTGCTAAAGGTGCTTCTACAAGCTACTGAATCATGGGGTGTACTTAGTTTTTCACAGGACCGCAAAGAGTGCTGTGAAAACTTTCTTTTCACATGACAGTAAGTGCATTCACACTATGAAGTACAGCTACATGAACTGCTCTCTGGGTAACCGGACAGTTCTCATAATGGTCAAAAGTTGATCACCATCTTGGCTACATAGTGGAAGAGAGGGTGTTCTATTCACCACTAAGGCAGTCCTTACAATAATATTTCGAACGACATGGTGAAAATAAAATGACAAGATTAAAAAAATAATCTTCTGATGTAACATTAAATGTGATCGTAAGAGCAAGAGCAGTAACCTACAGGCTGCCTATTTCAGGTGTAACAAGGACCGAAAACCCAGGGCACAAGCTTTGGTGAGGAGTAGTTCTACTCCTCTACATAGAGGAGTAGAACCACTCCTCTACATGGAGGAGTACAGCATGGCTAAATTGGTTTTATTGGCAGGTGTATGCCTCATTATAAAATTTCTATACTGTATGTCACACACTCCACCTGTTTCCTTTAT
>VUQI01015316.1:2303-14319 GCA_015106735.1 Paratilapia polleni
GAAAACTAATTAAAAAAAAAAAAAACCCAAGAAAAAAAAAAAAACAAAAAAAAAAAAAAAAAAAAAAAAGCAGGAAGGTGGCTTTCTAAATTATTTGCAAAATTAGCTGGAAATGAGTGGAATCATTACACTGAGGAAGCCAACGCTGGTGTCACCTTGGAGTTGAAAAAGTCAGTGAGTATTAAAGTTGGATGTGACTGCACAGATTGTATCGCACTCTCATGGAGAGCATCTGCAGAAGAGGCAAAGGGTAGACACGGTGGAGTCCTCTGACGCTGGGATTAGCCACAGCCTGCGTGGTTAATGATGGCCCTGCAGATACAGGATACAGATATGGATGGGGATCTTTCCAAATGCCACACCAGATATCTCATACCTCTTTCTAGCTTTGTAAATGATTGCGGACAGGACTTTGTATAACCCTGCCAACCCTGACATGGTGTAGCAACAACAGTATGTTTTGAAATGTAATTCTTCTGCAATTGATTAATATTTCTGACAGTTTGGAAAAAAGGCTGATACCGAATATATTATTCAAATCTTTGTTGTCAACATTATTCGCTTTCCACTCAGTATCATGTATCATCTCGCAGTGATTATGGCATTCCGTTTTTTTTTTTAATGATAACAGAAAAAGACTGTAATGGCTTGAAACACTAGACGCAAAGTGCTAAGAGCTTTTGCTGCCTAACCCTAGCCACACATATCGACTACAGTCAAAGCTCTTTGCTTTACATACCCACAGTCTCAGAAAGAGGGTTACACAAAAAGTCCATTACACTACACAGATGTTTCATCTAGGGGTAATTCTTGTTGTTGTTAATTATTGTTATTATTACTTTCTCAAGAGCCACAAAGGTACATATATATGTCCCCAAGGAGTAGGGTTAGGGTGTATTTTAAGGTGCAATTTCAGGACACAGTCTGTGTTTGACCAAATACAAAACTTAATTAGGTAAAATAATGAGTTTCTATTTAGATTCAAGCTTTCAATACTTCCTTAATTATTTAAGGTATAAAAAAAACCCATTTAATATATTTCATTCTGTATCTGTCTTGTATACTGCACCACTACTCAGCATGATGGTGCAGTGTTAGCACTGTCACCTCACAGCAAAGTTCTGGGTTTGAAGCTTTGTTCTCCCTACATCTGCTGGCTTTTCTCTGGGTGCTTCCTCTCAAAGTCCAAAAGACATGCATGTTAGGTTAATTGGTGCTTCTTAATTGGCTTTAGGTGCAGATAAATAAAGCTTTGAGTGGTCAGTAAGACTAGGAAACTGATATTCAAATGCCAGTCCAATTCCAAGGGTAAGGGAATAATAATATTAAAATTCTATCATCTAAAATATATTAATGGGTAACCATTTTTGAATCTTTCCAGCCATCCACCAGATACTGGTGTCCCATAGGTTTAGGGTTTGGTTACTATAAAATTCTTGCCTGTTTGAGATACCCAAATGGAAAAGCTTTAAACAGAAAAACTGGAATGCTAAAAAAAAGTATGAGAATTAATTTGAAACATAACATCTTCTAGTTACTGAAAATTGTCCTATTTAGCACGTGGTTAAAACAAAACCTAACTCTAACCCTAACCATGGACAGATCACTACTGACCTGGTGCATGAGGTTAGGGTACAACATTGTCACCAAAGGTACAAGACTAGTTCCTGTAAGATACAAAGAACAACGGTACAATGAGAAGGACCTGTCAAGGTAAGAATTGCAGGACCTTAGAGGGTACCACCCCTGTGACAAGCCCTTGTACCCCTAAACGAACAGTACAGCACTTTATTTTCTTTGAGTGCATCATCCTACCCAACCACCTCACTGTGACTGTAGTTAATAGACAGATGAGTTGTAAATTGGGCGGCTGTTTCAAGAGGATTTTTTTTCTTTCATTAATCTCCACAAAGTTACTTCACTCAGAAACACAAGGCTCGTCTAGATGATGTAATGATTTTACTTTGCTTCAGAGAAATTGAAATTTTGGCATGGCCGCTCATAATACTACAGCATCCATGACCCTCAGAGTGGTAGAAAATTCATAATGCTTTGTATCGAATGCAGGCAATAGCATCACAGTTGTTGAATTAATCAAGAACTGACCCAGAATTTGAGAGTTTTAAGCTTGGGGATGGGATGCTTCTCAAGTAAACACACCTTTGGGATGGTAGTAGATTTCACCTTGATGTTTTTATGTACACAGGCTTACCGTCTATTTAGGAATCAGACATCTTATAATGAATTTGTTCATGTTTTTTATAGTGCTGATTTAGCCCACTGTGACCTGAGCAAAGATAATGGATGGATGGATTTATCCAGATGTTGTCCTTTGCATTGGGACTAAACGTTGTCCATGGATGTATATGTTTTCATTCCATAACAGAATTCTAAGGAACAATTAAAAAGGAACAGAATTAAAGGTCCTTTTTGTAATTAACCCCCTGCGAATTTTAATTTTACCACCAGGGGGCAGTGTTTTAACAATGGGTCAAGGACTTTTTGCCTTTTCCCAGGCTGCCATTGTGTATAAGAATGTGTTTTTAATGACTTGCCTGGTAAAATAAAGGTTAGATAGACACTCTATGCCATCTTCTGGTACAAAGTGGTATTATGTGAAAGTACAACCCAGCTCTGGTTCAACTTAATTGGATATCT
Organism: Paratilapia polleni; assembly: GCA_015106735.1. Classification (NCBI taxonomy): domain Eukaryota; kingdom Metazoa; phylum Chordata; class Actinopteri; order Cichliformes; family Cichlidae; genus Paratilapia; species Paratilapia polleni. Next base: position 4,962 of record VUQI01015316.1, read on the forward strand.
CTTCAACACAATGCATAGATGTTTTGATCGTAGTGGTTGTTTCTTCACATTTTCTCCAATTTTAGCAAATTTTGGAAGGTTGTTAACAAGTAGAATAAGTAATAATGATAAGTAGAAGAAAATGGATGGATGGATGGATGGATGGATGTGCACAAACAAAACACAGGAATTTGCGATAAGTACCTTTAATTTAATTAGAGTCAACAGTATACTAGTCAGGTTAACAATAGTGCTGTTCATGAACATCAGCATACATCTGTTACACTAATAACTGAATATTCACTGGTTATTACAACTGCTATCAATTTAATAATAACAATAATTGTTGATTAATTAGGATTTATTTTAGGTTATGTATTAAGACTGTGAAAATGCTATCTCTAATCCCATTTTTCAGTAAACTCAATTCAGTAATTTCCCAACTTTTGGGATAAAGTATTTCTTCTTCTTCTTCTTATTTGCCATTGTATATTGCTACAGATAACATAGTGATAACACAGGGACACCTAACAGTGTGTACTGGTGCCGCAGGTTGTCAGGACATTCAGGGAAAAACAAAGAAAATGTGAGATCTATTCTCCTTTTCCTCCTGAGCCTGATGGGGGAGAAATGAAAAAAAGCTTTATATGTGCCCCACAAAACACATCTCAGTCCAGTGTTAACATGATCAGTAAAGCCGGCTTTGACTTACTTACTCCTGCGGGTGTCAGGAACTTCAAACAAAGTGAAATGAGGGAAAGAAAACGAGATATGATTTTACCAGAAAAATGTTCTCATACGTTTAGAATAATGTCTGCTTTGTTTCACCAGATGTATATCCAGCTGAAAAACAAAAAGACTTGTCAGACAAAATTACAGCATAAATAATAGAGCTATGAAAGCAATTCCTGACAGCCAAAATAAAGACACATTTACAGGAGAAGAATATGGATCGGTTTTAAAAAAATCGTCTTTAAAAATGACTCCCTGTCTACCTGTCACTGTCAGAACAACAAAATAACTCAACAGATGATGATTTAATATTGTCTATTATTTATGAAGTGCTGGTGAGATGAAATTCAAATAACAATATTTTATTTATTTTCAGGAAAGAGACAAGACATGTTTACATGTTTCACTGTCAGCAAAGATGGAAATAACAGAGAGCAATTACTGTCATTCGAAGATTACATATTTTTCCTGGAAAAAAGCCTTTTTTTTTTTAAAACTATTTTTATTTTGTTTTTATTTTGTTGAATACTTTAGAATTTTATTATTGCACTTCCATAAGTCTGGAAAACATCTGACTTTTACTCTCAAGTATAAAAAAAATCCCTTTTACATTTCCTATGATGCAGCTATCAGCTTCTTTTCATTACACCGCTTCTGCCTGTTAAATTCCCCTGATTTTCAAACATAGTTTCTAACCCAGGTTTTCTAATATAATGTGTTTCCCAACCAAGGCTACATTTTTAGACTTGAAACAGATTCTCCAGAGCCACAAAATAAAGCTGTTTTTAAAGTCTTATTTTCCCCCCTTCTTACAGTACTTATGATAAGCTAAGCTAACCATCTACTGCATCCACTATCCAAATGAACTGAATGATATGAAAGCAATATAAACTTTCTTATTTATATTCTGTCAAAAAAAAAAGTGCAGAGCTGATGTACAGGTGAGCCATTCCACTTCCCATTAATCCCATTGTACAGAAATTGGCTGCAATTCAGCCTCTGGTGCAGCAGAGGGCACTTGCGAGAAAGTCCTGACTGACTGGAGCTAATGGCTAAAATAATTATTTACACCTTCTTCTAAACAAATGAGCCCACATTTTATTTCAGTTCTCACAAATACAGTATCTATAATATGTTGTAAGTGAAATAAAACAACATTTACATCCTTTAGTTTTTCTTTAAAGGAAACAAATTTTGTCCCAAAAGTGATAACGTTCTGCTAATGTGTAATTGATCGGCTAAGGATTGACAACATGACACACTCCCTTTACAAACTAGAGCTACACTTAGAAGTGTAGTTCAACCACAACAGAAGATCCCCATGTGTGCATAACAAGTAGCTGGTTGTGGTGGTTGAAGGTTACTGCTATCAGGAGGCTGCTGCTAGAAATTCTCTACTGCGGCTCACTTCATGCCCGAAATCAAAATGGCAGATGCCCTAAAGTGGCTCATGGTCCTGTGACATCCCTAATACTTACAAAAAGGTATTTTATTATAATCCAAAACTTTTTACCCCACAAAATTTATATTTTTGGGCTACAACTCCATAGGACCCCATTCATTCTGGACTATTCCATAACCATCCCCCATTTATTAGTTCTGTGGTAAGTCTATTTTCCAAATGGTGGAATATTCCTTTAACTCAACATGAATGTAAAATTAGTTTTGTTTAGGAATGCATCGACCAGTATCAATGCACATGACATGACTGCCATTAGTGGCCAATCTTTATCCATTGTGTCCCATTAGTTTTCTGGTCCTTCTACCTGGCACCCAGGTGGGTATGACTGAATTGATGTGCATTCAAGACTGTACACAGTAGAAAGTATCATTAAAGGATGAAAACTGTTACACTTATATACAGTTATTTTTTGGAAATAACTGCATCACAGGGGCGTGTCTAGAAGGGGGGCATGGGGTGGCACCAACCCCCCCCTGAAATATGATTGGGCCCCCTTGGTGCCCCCCCACCAAAGCCATTGGACTAGAGTAATCTTAATCTTACAATCCCCAACACCATTAGATGAGAGGATAGATAGGAGCAGTAAGAATGGAACTGAGTACATTTACTCCAGTACTTTACTGTAGCTTAATGTACTTGTACTTTATTTAAGTAGTTCCATTTTATGCTGCTTTTTGCTTTTACTCCAGTAAATTTTGGATGCAATTACTGTACTTTGGAATACAGTGTGTTGTGTTGTGTTGGAATATTATTTATATTAAAGCTTTTTAAATCTGTAGTTATTACTTTGATGATAAATTACAATATTATAGATCAAGCTACCCAGCAATATATGAATAATTAAAATCATCAACAGCTGCCATGTTAAAGAGATTTATACATTAATAAAACAATAATTATGACCAAATACTGTATCTGTCTTGTACAGTATGTATGCGCTGTGTTCTTGGTTCCCCCCGTGCCACCCCATTTAAAAAATCCTGGAAACGCCCCTGCTGCACCAGGCATTTTAACCTCTCTCCCTAAAAGGCCACCCTTCCTTTAACCAAGTTTCAGGCTTTCAGATCTGTGTACCTGAGGTGATGATAAAAGGATATCTCCTTCTCTGACAACACACAGATCCAAGAGTAGAAAAAAATGGTGGAAACAGAGTGTTTAGAGCAGTCTGAAGCCTGAGCTTTTGTCTTACAGGGATTACTGACCACATTATTTGAAATTTTGTTAAATTACAAGTGGGTCAAACCTAAACATGACTAAAAAAACTTCATTCTAATTTAACATTATTAATATAAATCTCTTGAACCTATTTATCAGCAGTTTCTATTATAGTTTGATATCCGTACTGTTGCTGCTCAAAGATAACCAGAGCAAGCAGAAAAAGAAACATAAAAGTGGATATCCAACTGGGCAAAAAGAAGTAAATGACAAAGTCACAAACTGCCCCAATCAATTTGAATTGAACTGGAAAGATCCCGTGGTTCACTGTGTGCTCTTGAACCAACTGAACTCAAATGTTCTCAGTGTGCCTCTTCAATCTTTCCCTCAGTAGCTTCTCCCACTTTGCACCATCTATTTTCTGTCTGATTGTTTCCATGCTTCATTGATTTCATGTATTCTTTAAAATGGAAGTCTGCTTTTTCTTTTGCAGCATCATTAAAAAGACATTTTTGAGTGAATTAAGCCAGTGCTCTTCTGGAGACATTCTTGCAATTCTTATGATGATACAATTTTAATTTTAAAAATTCATCTATGTGGGCTTTAACAAAGCTCAATATGTGTAATGCACTGCTCACAAAAGGTTCTCTGGGAGTTGCAGGTTGGGGATTTGATATCTGTTGCTTGAAGCAGATTTTAAATCACCTACTTAGTAAAAAAAAAAAAAAAATCTCCATAAATATGTTGTAAATTGTTGTACATTTTCACAAAAGCAACACTTTCTTCCAAGGCAACCTGTTCTTTTATTTCGATACTAGTGTTGCCTTTAAACACTCAAGGTCTGTGTTTATCCCTCCACACTGGAGTGTTCTTATTCCAGGCGAGTGTCGTCAAGGCCTTCCCTAGCGCATTTATAAAACTGCTGACTTGGTATGTTTTACAGCACAGAGAAAGGTAGCAAGGTATTAGAAAAATACTCTCTCTTCCCTCCACAGAGACTCAAACTAAATTTACTATCTGCAGAGGCAGCCTCAGAGCTACGCTGCTCCCCCCTCTGAGAGTGGAGTAAAGGGAAAGAAAGAGAAAAGAAGGATGAGAGACAGAATCGTCCTAATCCTTAACAAGGGAAGTTGAGATAAACTTTTTACCGTGACGCCCTTTGCTTATGTGTACGTGTGCATGTACCGTAGGTGTGTCTGTTTCTGTGCCCTCTGAGGTTCCCCCGGCAGTGCTGTGGCAGTATTAGTGAGATTGTCAGACCTAGACTGCAATAGTTGTAGCCTGGATAAAACAGCACACAAAGAGGTCTCACCTCTAGTTAGTCTGTGGAGGACAGAGTCTAGCAGCTTGGTGACGGAGAACAGCTGCTGCTGCTGCTTTGCAGTTAGTGAAGAACACAGTCGCTCAGCATGTCGGTGGTTCTCGTTTGTGCATACACAAACATATAATGCGCACCTGTAATTTTCAGGAAAAAAAGCTGACGTGTAAAAGAGATGAAATATTTGCAGGACATGTACACATCCACTAGACTCAACACTGCCGACGGTTTGCAATACTTTTGGATTACTTCGTAATGAGTTTAGCTGGATTTATGCTCTGTCCAAACCCCACTCCTTTGTGAAATTGGGTAGCATCTCTGTACTACCTATCATCTGTAACCATCTCTTTTTCTTTTCTAACTCAAATACTTGTAGCACTTTTAATGTATACAACACCATCGCTGCCTCCCTGGAGAAAAAGTGTCCTGTTAACCCCATAGACTGTATACAAAGGATGGACATAGCCACCATGTCAGCCATTAGTTTTGGGCCTATCATATAGCTGTAGACAACTGTCAATCAAAGGAACCATATCCCTAACTTTAAGGAAAGAAAGTCCAAATAGGTGAGTTATATATTTAAATAAATAAATAAATAAATAAATGAAATCTGTGGTTATAGAGCAAGAAAATAATTATAGGGACCAAAAACATATTTCGTACTAGACTGTAAACATGTTAATTTTATAGCTGAAAGTTGGCAATTATGACGGGAGTCTGCAAACTCTGGCTTGCTTTTGGAGTCAGGATCAAGTGGCTATTGGAGCGACTGTAATTTTTGGCAAATTTAGTGTTGGTGTCATTTTTCACCCCTGGAGGTGAACTCCTGCATTACTAATCACAGTACATTGTTATAGCCTCACCAGCTAGCTCTTTTTTTTTGCAATCAAAAGCTGGACACAATGAAATGGAACCCACCTGTCCCTCAAAGTAATTTGGCTGTTTAGTTTCTCAGGTTTCCTCATTTTGTTTTAAGACTGATTTTCGCTAGACAAAGCTAACATTCATTTAATACATTTAAGATCGTAGTGATGTTAGGGATCCATCTTCCTAAACAAGCTAGTTAGCAAGCACCAGTAAACAAAACAAACAAACAAAAAACAAAAACACGGAGGCCAATATTTCACAAAAGAATGAGCGGCTATGGTGGTGACACCCATCTTTTATATACAGTCTATCACTGTGTCTCACCAACTGAGGCAAATATTAAGCTCCCTGTTGATTGTAAGTAAATACCCGCTCACAAGCTCTTGGCACAGCCACATGCCATATACTACACACAGGTATTAAGGGATTAGTGTAGGCCTAATAAGTAATGTTTTGAGTAAATAATTTTTCAATTAGTAAGATGTATTGAGTCCTTGATTGGGTTTTCAGGAAGGTAACCAGTGCTCAGCATTGCCCGTAGATCCTTGGACACCCACTCACACACGTACAGCAGCAGTATATCTTTGAACAGCAGGGCAAACTAGACCACTGAGAGGCACACAAAGAAGTCTTGCTAGCCTCCAGAAACCCTGCCTGCTGGAGAGAACTGAGACAAAAGCAAAAAAAAATAACCCAAAGCCATTTCCCCAGAACCTCCGCTGTTATTATCTCAGCGTCTTCACGGAAATAGACGGCCATTTCTGCGGGGGAGGACCATGCAGGGAGGATGGAGGAACCAACCCCTGAAGCCTAAAAAGTCTGCCACGGTAAATCAGACAACTGCAGAGGCCACACTCTCTGCTGCCCATGCCACACATACACACACACACACACACACACACACACACACACACACACAGAAATAGACTGCCAGCAAATGCCTCCATGCATGAATGCAGGCAAGGCACACACAGTTTCTTTCTTACCTCTTACAGTAAAAGAATGCCGGCTATTTCCCAGAGGGAAATAATCAGCTTTCTAGCTTTTATCACAATGGAAGCCATCCTTTCTACACATAGTAGATGGCTTAGATATCCCTGGCATTTCTCACATTAAGATGAAGACACGTGCTTCTATTAGTCTGTGAATTTATTGACTTACGTGGGCAATTACTGTGCATGTGGATTATTGAGCGTTACCTTTCCTCTCCGGCATCCACCCTTTGCCATTTTTCCTCATATCATTATACCATTCCTGCTCACCTCCCAACCTTTGGTCATCCCTGACAGAAGACTGCCTCACCCCTTCATGTCCCCTTCCCTCACTTTGTAATCCAACTGTCTGACCTTCTGCACCCTTTCCCTGTCTTCTTCCGTCTTTCCCCTCCATTCTGTATGACCCTCGATGGCCCCCCTCTGTATCTTTAACATCTCAGCTGCAATCCTCATCAGATTTCCTTAAATCTCTTCCCATCCCTCCACGTCTGCGTGTGTCCCTTCTGTGATCTGGGTGACATTTCAACAGTCACGCCTGTCACGTTACGCAGAGGGGGGCACTGCCCTCCGATGCGCAACCCAGGAAACAGAGGGCCCATTAATATCTGAGCGTAATGCTCATACAAATGGTGAGGAGTTCTCATTAATGTAGAGCGTTTTATTTGCAGCTTCACACACTGAGCGTGTGTGTGTTTCATTGAGTATGCAAGAGCAGGAAAAAAAAAGATGAGACAGGGGGAAGCGGGAATGAAAGAGCATCTAATTACATGACAGACTTAGCCTCTGGATCTCTGTGATTGAATAGGTCGCCCTTTCCTGATATTACTCCACAAAGCTTTCATAATATGCTCCCTCTATCTCTCATGCCCGTCATTCTCCTCCACAGCTCGTGAAGCTTTTGCCGCAGTGTGTGTGTGTGTATGTATTTGTGTGTGGCGGTCCTGGCCCCACCAGGACCGCCAGTTCTGGCACATGCTTCTGTCGTAGGTCCCCAGCTTTCCCCGGGTGTCTGCCTGAGTTATATTAGTCCCCGATATATTGACCCAGTGAATGAGATGAAGCTTAGGCTGTGTGGTATCTCCTTTTTTCGTGTGTGCGTGTGTGATTCCTCTCGGGGATAACTAAATGTTACACGCCCGCTGCTGTTGCCGTGCAGTGGATCTTACTTTTTTGGCCACTGGATAACAAGGTTGACTCTCTGCTGGAGGAACTCTCAGCTTTCTGCTCCGTCTGGCTAAATAGACAGTGCCTCGGCTAGATCAGACTCTGTGGGCGTTCAGCTGCACTCTGCTGCTTCTCTCTAGAGAGAGTCTTCAGTGTGTGTCGGTGGATGGTCTGGTGGGTGTATGCACCAAAGAGGCCTTCACATACATATGCATGTGTCAGTACTTGGCCCCAGAGGAGGTCTGCATTGCAATTATTACAGGATTATAGCCTCAGGGAAACAGATACTTTGAAATGTTAAATATTTTCTTACATAAATGCATTATATATTCCAGAAGCAAACTTTTAGTCCTTGACAGATGGATTATTTCCTCAAAAAATGGACTTATGTGCAAATAACTGACAGCCTCTTAGTTTGATCTTGCTCCGAATGTCCCTGGGTGCAAAGCACCCAAACATCTGGCACATTCAGAAAGTGGGACATCAGGTGTCGAATCTATACTCTGGTGCCTAACTGGGTCAATCCAAAGCACTTGCAGAATTCTAATTTATATATTAAGAGTGTTAACTTGTGGAATTCATGTGTGAGCAGTACAGCCAGCTGCTACTACAAACAACTAAAACCAGAAACCTTTGCACACAAGACATTTGACAAATGAGACTTCTGCACTTTTTCATCCACCATTCTCACTATCTGTTATGAAATCTCAGCTCTCTCTGACATCATTACTAGTTTTCTATGGAACTTGGGTACTTTCTTATATAAACAGACAAGCAAATTGGATCTAAACTCAACCAGACCTCGCTGGGAAACTCAGCACGGTGCATTCATTGTATAAAATATTGAGGTGCCTGATCGGTCACACGAGTGCAGGTCATTTCTGCTTGAAAATGTTGCCGGAACGTCACGCTACTCACGGCTTGTCAGCCTCCGGTGCTATTTTTCATCTATCTTTAGTTCCTCTTTATGCAGGAAGATGTGACATTTTCCAAACAGTCAGGTTTCAATAAAACATTCTGTATCTGCCACGGAAACGGGGCCGCTAAGTCTGGAAAACAGCTAACCTTGTTTTTGTGACAGCCAAGAAAGCTTTGCAGAATATGATAGGGACGATTGCATGACGTGCCTCAGAGGAAAGCTTTTTTATATTTACTCCTCGGTACAGTTTTTTTTTTTGCTATTCACAGATTTCCCTGCATTTCTTCGCCTCTGCCACATCTGTGGCCTTTTCCTCTCTTTAAACTCCATCACATTTTCTCATTTATTCCCTCCCTCTGGTAAGCTGTTAAAGTCACCCTCACTGGTCTGAGATGAACATACATCCCTGCTGTCTATGCAGCAGCAACAACAAAACAAACACCGTGTTTTGCCCTGCAAGGAGACATCAATTTACCCTGATCGCGAATTGGCAGTAATCGTCCCGACTGATGGTCAATCAAAAGCACATCACACGCTCTGAGCGAAAAATAAATTAAAGTCCGCCCGTGCGTGCATGCCTTTTCAAAACCAATACCTTTCCGGTGTGTGTTCTATGCTGTCTGATCACACTCCACCCCCCAAAAAATCCCCAAAATCCCAGAAAAGTGCTGGTACTTCTGTAGATTTTCTTTTAAGAGCAGAAAAGACAAAAATGATTCGAAAATAGATTTTTTTTTTTTTTTTTTTTTTTTTTTTTCCACTAATCT
>VUQI01015323.1:0-12046 GCA_015106735.1 Paratilapia polleni
GGTCTGTTCCTTTGTTATTTCATGACAAATTAAGCAGATCTGGAGTAATTCCATGTGTTGAACTTGTATTTAGCATCTTTTTACTGTAATTCTCAATATGAGGTCCAAAGAGATAGTGATGCCAATGAAGGAGGACAGCATTAGGCTGAAAAACCAAAATAAACCTATCAGAGATAGCAAAAAATTGTTCAAATCAACAAGCTGGTACATTCTGACAAAGAAGGAATGGTAAATGGACTGGTACTTATATAGCACTTTTCTACTCAGTTTCTGTGTACTCAAAGCAGTTTAACTACATGCCACATTCACCCAGTCACACATACATTCATACAGCACTTTTATCTACACTTAAGTGCTTACTAACATTCACACACACTCACACTCCGATGGATGCATCAGGGGCAACGTGGGGTTCAGTATCTTGCCCAAGGATACTTTGGCATGCAGACTAGGGGAGCCAGGGATCGAACCACTGACCTTCCAATTAGTAGACGACTCGCTCTACCTCCTGAGCCACAGCCACTATGGTCTTTAGTACTGTAAGATAGTAACACTGTTAACGCTGTACAAAGTGAGATACTAGAATTACCAGAGACGCTCCAATTGTGGTTTACTGTGGACACAGACAGATGGCAGGGCTGTTTTCTAAACAGGAAATATATAATGTCTTATGACTATAGTGAAATCACTATACATTAAACCTGAGAAACAATTGCCCTTTGTGGTACAAGGTAAGTAACAGTGTACAACCACTTTAACATCAGAAATAACTTGAGCATTAAGATACAACAACACAATGTACTGAGACCAGAAGAAATGTCGTTTTTACTCAATTGTTTCCAGTGTACTTCTACGGGTCAGTGAAGGTTCATGCCTGAACTCAGTCCTGTGTAATGACTAAATTCTATATAGTGCCATTTCACAGCAGTCATCTAAAGGAGCTTTATATGGTACGGTAAAGACCCTGCAATATCAGAGAGAACCTCATTGATGATGATTCTGATCAAACCAGGCTCCTCCCCCTTCCTACTCTTCATAACAGAAACTCTAATAATATAACACATCCACTCATAAGGACATGAGCATTTTGCACAGTACTCCTCTTATTCAACACAATGCAATCCACATGCTTTGAAAAAAGTCTTCTCCAGAAAAAATGGGCTATCACAGCAAACAAATTGTTGAATTCGCACAAACAACCCTCTTATCATTGCCATAACAACCATTCGGACTTTTTGTTAGACCTATATCTTTTACAATGTTTAAAAATGGTCCACAAACCTTTTCAAGTATTTCTTGTCTTTTAATATATAGAATTGTTATAGTAATAATAATAAAAGCAAAAACCTTTGTCCTATTGAGATCCTTTGGAAGCTGTGTTATGAAATAAATCCTTCTGTAACTTTTAAGCATGCTGCCCTCTTTCCTCATCCCAATCAGAAGTCGCAGCAGGTGCTTTTTTATTGGCTGCAAAAGTCAAAACACCTGCTGTGTCATCACTGATTGTGTTGTGGCTCTAAGCACAACAAATGCACACTTTGAATCAATAGAGAGCAGCCATTTTCACACTTTTTTTCTAGGAGCTTTCCAATATCCACTGCCCTCTCCTCGTGCTGTTTCAGGTCCCAGCCCCCCCCATCATCAACCTCATGTAGAGCTGACCTTAAATCATCCTATTTCTATTTTCCATCTGATTACACTGTTAGAGATCCCACTAAAAGAAAAAGGTATGTTTCAAACTTAAGATGTGATAAAGGATCAGGTAAGTGAGAGTATAATATTTAATTTTAAATCCTGCATTTATACATTTATATTCACACTGCCTTCTTCCGAGAAAGTATGTCAAAATATCTCTCATAACACGATGTTTGATTTCCATTTTGTATTTGCGCCTCTTTCATTACTCTCCCTCACTCATTTCATATTGTATCAAAGGATTCAGTCAGTAGTAACCCATTTTGAAAAACCTAACAAGACATTTGTTGCAAGGAAAAATGGGCTCGTGTCCCATTAATGACAGACAAAACACAATGAAAAACACCGGTTTTTAGTCACAGTTATGGGTGAGCTCCATCAGCGGTGCTTAAGAAGATCGGCCTACGCATCGCACTTGAGGATAATGTGAGCGCATCCACTTTATCGCACACACAAATCAGTGTGGGGGCAGTAGCACACAGGCAGGAGTCAGGAGTGAAAGCAGTGGGCAGAATACTATTGACTGACTTATAAGCCTCACAAAACTGTGAGCATGACAAAGACGTGAGTTGCTGTGAGTTCCATCTCAAACCTAAACTGTTAAAAACTGAGAGTGGGGCTCAGTGACACTTGGGCTGTAATTAGAGGAGGTTTAGGTGAACTAAATGTCACAGTTCAAACACTTTGACATCTATATATCTTCTTCAAGAGTGGTCGTCATGTCTTAGGCAGAAAAAAAAAATGCAAGGTGGGCACTTTCAAAACACCAAAATGGCACAGGAAAGCAGTTACTGGGGGCGGCTGTGGCTCAGGAGGTAGAGCGAGTCGTCTACTAATCGGAAGGTCAATGGTTCAATCCCTGGCTCCCCTAGTCTGCATGCTGAAGTATCCTTGGGCAAGATACTGAACCCCACGTTGCTCCCGATGCATTCATCGGAGTGTGAATGTGTGTGAATGTTAGTAAGCACTTAAGTATAGATAAAAGTGCTGTATGAATGTATGTGTGACTGGGTGAATGTGGCCTGTAGTACAAAGCGCTTTGAGTACACAGAAACTGAGTAGAAAAGCGCTATATAAGTACCAGTCCATTTACCATTTACTGTGCTATGCTTCTGTTCTGCCTAAACTATGAAGAATCCCGTATAAATAACAAAATTTTTAAAATGAATGATATGAGAAAATCAGTCTTGAAGTGACGTTTATTGAGATAACTTGCCAAATATACAAAACCAATTCATTTCTAATTACTGCTAATGACAAAAGACCACCTAAACAAAAACTTCATAAACACACAATCTGTGAATCTGATAAATCATACAAAGGTTTTTGTCTGTTTATCTCCCCCCAAAAAACAAAAAGCAAAGCATGTCTGTTTTTTTTTTTGTTGTTTTTTTTTTTTCAACTTTTCTGCATGTAACCTCCTCTAAATATGAAAACACGCATTAAAAAAATTCTAACTTCTAAAAAGTCTAACTTCTTTACATTATGAAATCAGCTGGTACCTTTAGCCACTGTAACGTACATTGTTAACATTATAGTACAGTACATTAAACAAAGAAGGCCAGTACATAGAATGGTTCTGGTGATGAAATGGCGAACTTCTAAGCAGGTGTTGACAATATTTTTACATATTAATTAGGTAACTGTTGTAAAAGTCGAGGTTTCCTTTGGGGTCTGCAAAAATGAGGACCATAATAAGCTAAACTGTTCGAGGTACAGGTGTTATGATAAGAGGGACAGCGTTCATTTTGTTTGTGTTGTCCTGGGGGCAAAAATATGGGTAAATTTTCTCTCTAAAGCTGTAGCCACTGAAAGAATAGATGTGTGATTTAGAATCCACATCATAGAAAGAAACCACTCCCTTATCATAGTCCACAAAGATGCCCACTTTTTGAAGCTTTTTTAACGGTGTTAATATAACAGCTGAATTTTCATACGCCCAATAACTTCCCTCGTCTAACCCAACGGTCCAATAACCGTCTGAAACTGATAGATCTGTGTCTCCCTTTCTGTCTACAGACTCTCTTACCACTCCAACAGCCCACTTAAGCTTTTCTTTCACCTGCACCTCAAAGTAAAACTTCCCTCTTGTGAACTCCTCCTTTGCCAAGACTTCTGGATACATCTCAAATCTCTTTGGATTTTTTGGAAGATTCTGTTTTTCTGCACTTGCAACTTGTTTTCTGTCTTGACTAATGGCAAGTGAGCAATGCGCCGTGTCAGGATCAAGAGTTAAGTCCACTGCATGCTCTCTCATTCTTTTCATTTTGATCTCAGGAACCTTTTCTAAAATTGCATCAGCTTTGTGTTTCACCCGAGCAACGGCTCCCCTCACTTCGTTAAAAGACAAATCGCTGTGAACACCAACACTGGACCAATCCTTGTCTGAAGGAGAAGACAAACTTGAGAAGTTCTGGAGAAAAAAGTGGTGGTCCTCAGACTGCGACAGCTGCTCCAGCTGGCTTCTTCTGCTTTTAAGCTCAGCGACTTCCATCCTCAGCTCTCTGAGAAAACCTTCAGCCTTTTGCTTCATTGCTCTGTGCCTCTCTTCAATCACCTCAACAAGCTCAGCTTGACTTCTCTGAATAGAGCGAATGAAGTCAGTGAACACCTGCACACTGACTTCTTTCTCTTCAACAGCTTCTTTCTGGCTGGCATCAAGTGAGTTTTCAATCTCATCTATCTTATCACATCGTGCTTGTATCATCTTTTGGATATTTGCTATTACCTCATCATTTTTTACTACCACAGCCTCGTATTCTTCCTCTACTGAGACGACTTTGTGACTCTTGTGATCGGTTTTGAAACACAACACACAAATGCAGGCCTCATCCATCCTACAGTACAGTTCTGTTATCTTGTTGTGCTTTTTGCACAACCTCTCATCAAGATTACTCACAGGATCTATTAGTTTGTGGCTCTTAAGAACTGAAACTCTCTGATGAGGCTCAAGGTGGACTTCACAGAAAGAAGTAAGACACATCAGACAAGACTTAACAGCCTTTTCTTTCATCTCAGCGCAGATATCACAAAGGATGTTTGTTCTTTCTGGGAGCCCTGGGTCTGGAGTTGAGACTTTGACTCGGACCATCTTTGCAAACTCAGCCGCTAACTCAGACATGATAGTGTTGACGTGGAGTTCAGGTCTTGAAGAAAATGTTCTTTTGCAAAATGGACACTGACAAACGTCACTCGTGTCCCAATACTTGTGGATACATGGGCGGCAGAAGTTGTGTCCACACGGGGTTGACACTGGCTCGGTAAACACGTCCAGACAGATGGAGCACAGGAACCTCTCCTCTGACAGCAGACTGCTGGCAGTCGCCATATCTGCACAAGAACGAAGTTAAATAAATAAATAAATAAATCTTATCAATTCACAAGTCAAAGACTGAACAAACTGCTCAAATTGTGTATTTAATGTATACTGCTGAAAAAAAATTAAAGGAACACTTTTTAATCAGAGTTTAGCATCAGGTCAATTAAACTTCTGGGATACTGATCTGGTCAGTTAAGCAGCAGAGGGGGTTGCCATAGAATACCAGATTTGGCAGGTCTGCCACTGGCCCCCTTTGCTTTTCACAGATGACAGCAGGTTCACCTTGAGCATGTGACAGACGTGAAAGGGTCTGGAGAAGCCGTGGAGAACGTTATGCTGCCTGTAACATTGTTCAGCATGACCGGTTTGGTGGTGGGTCAGTGATGGCCTGGGGAGGCATATCCACGGAGGGACACACAGATCTCTACAGGCTAGGCAACTGACCCATTGTCAGACCCTTATCAGTTCCTCCTGGTGCACGACAGTGCCAGGCCTCATGTGGCCAGAGTATGCAGGATGCCCTGGTCCAGATCTGGGAGGAGATCCCCCAGGAGCATGCCCCGATGTTGTCAGGCATGCATACAAGCACGTGGGGAGCCATACAAACTACAGAGTATCATTTTGAGTTGCTGCAGTGAAATTTCGGCAAAATAGACTAGTCTGCCGCATCATTTTTTCGCTTTGATTTTCGAGGTGTCTTTGAATTCAGCCCTCTGTAGGTTGATATTTTTCATTTCCTTCAAATGATGTGGCATCCTTTCGTTCCTAACACATTACCCGGTCCATATCAGTGTAGATATCCAGCACGATTTTTTTTTTTTGCCATTGCGATCTGATGTGTTTTCAAAGCGTTCCTTTAAATTTTTTTGAGCCGTGTATTTTGTTACATCTGCGACCGATGACTTAAGAAACCAATGAAAAGTAACCTTACCTGCAAAGTCTCAAGCTGCAGAATAATAAAAGCTGCGCAAAAAATAGAAAGCAAACTGGTTACACCTGAAAGCTTTCGTTTCTTAAAACTCTTTCTCAAGTTTCGTTTCGGCGTGTTGACGTCCTAAAGTGCCCCTCCCCCACTGCTCGGTTTTGGTACACTTGTTGGCGCAACTTAACGCTTTCTGATGTAATGCCTGAAAAGTTTCTCAAGATGCTGAAATGGGATTAACTGTGCAGGTATTTGTTCATAAATCAAAGTCCAGTGGAAAATATAATGAGTGAGCTTTTCTTTAAAAAGGTTTTCAAACTCATTGCCTTAACTTATATACCGAAGAGTATTTTTGATATATTGTATTAATATATTGTGCTCACGTGAGTGAGCTTTACTTAATTTTAGGTTAAACACACATCTTAAAAATAAATAAATGAATAAATAATAAGTCTTGTTTTTATTTTAAGAGTACTTATATCCAGTGTTAACATTACGTGTCTCATGCTCCTTACACTTTGTAGCTAAAGGAACAATTGAATTTAAGATTTAGAGACTGATCAGATCTTCATAGGAGTGTTGGTGGTGGTGGCATGACCAACACTCCTATCAAGTTAAACCTTACCACAGTTCTCAGCCACACAACTATGGAAACTATACCATAAATCCACAACAATTAGTCTAAACATGTAAAGGTCAAAACACAACACATGTATGCACACATAATGGAGCTATATTATTTTAAGCTAAGGCACTTAATACACTTTTTTTTCTGGCTAACTCAAAAATAAACCAGAAAACGTGTCTATTTTGTCATGTATGGCAAGAATCCAATAAAATAAAATACCTTAAACGTCCAAAGCTGTAAGCTAACAGAAAATTATGTAAAGCAAATTGAAGACTTTCCATTGAGTTTTGTTTCAGAATATCGAAGTTCCTGTTAAGGTGTTCCTGTCCAACTGTTATTACAGCTTCACATCCTGAGAGGATTTAACTCTTTTCTTATCAATATACAATATTGGTATTTTTATAAGCAGAAATCCATGTAACACTATAAGATATGAGTTGGATTTACTTAAATAAAAGTATGCAAACTCACTGCTAATTGCTCACTGCAAAAAAGTTAAGTAACCTAAACTTAAGATGACAAAGTGTCTTTATATAGCGTGTTCATGAGTGAGATTTACTGAATTCTAAGTCAAACCCACCCGATTCACATTTAGCTATCTTAAAAATAAATCTACTCAAAAATACAAATCAGGAAGGTCTTATTTTTATGTTAAGTGTACTTGGACACAATATTAATAATACATGTCCCATGCCTTTTGCACTGCACACCTAAAGGAACAATTTAAGATTTAAAAATGTTTAATGTGTGGCTTCATAGTGTAGCGCTTTACACGTTTGCCTATCAAGCGAAAGATCCTCGGGTCAGTTCTGGGAGGAGACACAAATCCCTTTGGAGTTGGGTCAGGAAGGCCATCCGGTGTAAAAATCTGTCAAATCAAACATGCAGAGCTACCTGCCGTGCTGACTCCTTGTGAATAAATGTTTAATGAACAGCTGAGCAACAAAATGACGACTGGCCAGGTCTTGAGTGTTGTTATGTGGGAACCATACCATAAATCCACCACAATCAGTCGAAAGGTCTAAAGGTCAAAACACAACATACCTGAAATACTGATTATAATGCTTTTGAACTTAATTATTAGCAGTCTTATGAGTCTCATAAGTGTAAAATTGTCCTTACTCGGAAAAATCAAGCACAATTATTAAATGAAACACGTATTTAGGCAAAAAGTACAGACAAAGAAAGAAGTTAAATGAACTAGATTAAGTAATGACATTGTTTGCATTTGGAAAGGTGTTAACACTGTTTGCTCAAACCCTCAGATGTTAGTCTCAAGAGGATGCTAGATACAATGTATGAGCGTTACTAAAATCGTTTGGATCCATCCTCTGGGGAAAATGGGTGTTTGTAAAAAATTTTCATACTAAGCTTTAATTTCTGTTTGCATCAAAATTGTGGGCCAACTAACTGATCAACTGATGGACACACACTCTATGGAGCCATATGGAGCCACTTAAACATCAGGACCAAGACGATCTGTAAAGGCGTAGCTAGAATCAGGTTTGCACACATTTTCCATGCTTTCAAAAACCTGAATGGATTTTCATAAAAACACTCTGGGATTAATTATAATTTTTGATGGGCACTCCACTCTCCTCAAACTCCCTGGTTTATTTGTGAAACTGTCAGCTGATGCTGCTTCGTGTTGCTCTTCTTAGTATGCTCAGTTCCATCTGCTGACATTGTCCCAGAGTTCCCACACACAGATTGCCTTCACTGTTTGTGTTTCTCTAGTTCTTTGCGTGTAAGGTTGTGTCATGACACAGAAAGATTTTTTTCCCATAAGCTTTCACTGAAACAATTTCCTATTTTATCTACAGTAGCCACATAGTTCATGTCCATAAATCCCGTGGTTCATCCTGATCTTTCCTAAGCCACCGCAGAAATAGCAAAGAGGATCAAGCTGATAAGTCTTGATGCTTTTGTTATCTCTTTTAAGATTTGTCACATATCATCTGCCTGAATTGTACTGCAGACACTGCAGCCGTCATCATCACTGCTGTCAACGTAGCACTGTGCTCACTCATTGAAGAGCCCACTCTGTCATGTGGCTCCCTGGTGAGCCTGAGTAAGAGAGATCAGGCATAAGAAGCAGGACCTGAGTAGCTCACATTTGCTCCAGCAGACCTTCTGGAGGTCAAACCTGTTGTCTGCAAAAACATCTTTAAAACAGTAATATTTCTTGTTGATCTATCCTGTAGTTCATTAATATTTCAAATTATAAATCAATTTCATATTCTCTTCTTTTCTTCATGAGTTGAATAGCAAGCCAGGTAAGCAAAAATCCAAGTAAACACATGCTAAAAGTTGGCAAATAGGATGTGAAATTTAAATGAATGGATGCAGAGCACAACAGTCTGCAAATCTCTGTTATTTTTTGTCTGTTTGTACACACACATGCACACACCTCTTTTCTTTGATACTCAAATAATCACACATATACACACACCAGTGCACATCATGTTTGCTTTCCCCTTAACCTGTTTGTATTTGACATGCACGCTCAGTCATGCCCCACTCCTACCCCCTTGTGGGAGAAAGAATTAGAGAGCTTAGCGGGTTACAAAACCATGAGAGGTGATAAAGTAACTCCAGCAGAATAGGACTGGACACAGAGGCACTGGCTTGGCACTGAAAAGAGCTGGCTTAAGACTGAACCAGATTTCTGTTTATTCTGCCATGTCTCATCTGTGAGGAAGTGGAAAACATGCAACAAATATCTAGCCATAGGATGCTCTCGTTAGATGATATTTACTGGGGAAAACCTGACCTGATTCATGACATCCTCTGCTAAGTAATGTTGTTTTGGTAGACTGACTGTCGCCAGTCCAGGTGCCCACTGCAGAGGCCTGCAGCCACCATCCATTCCTAATAGCCTACAAGCACATTGAATTACTGAGGTGGAAATAGAGGCAAAAACCTACTGCAGAGTCTGTTTTGCTCAAAAAGGATGTCTTGCTGAGATAAAGATTTATCAGTACAATACAAACTAATCACTGAACACATTGGTTGGACAGGGATGTGAGGCAACAGATGGGACAGAGAAGTAAGATATTACTGGCTTTTATGTCATGAAAATGGGTGTAAGTGAGTACCAAAATAACCACAATCTTTCTACAGAGTTTGGTGTCTTTATTTTTCCCTGCCCTTTTCTCTTTGGTGATTAAATGACTCCTGAATTTTTAAAAAAGCAAACAAGTCTACACAATCAGATTGATGATGACAAGCCCATCGCTGAAATACCAAATTTCCATCTCTCCCTTTGAGGTCACAGAGTCGCTCTGTTCAATCATTTCATAGTCAGCTTTACATAATGAAGAGCAAATTGAAATTAGTTGAGTGGCTTGAGTAGAATTATTGATGAGATGTCTGCAAGTCAACAGTAAGGCCTTCTGCTGTACATGCATTGATAGATATGCAATAGTGTGCAAACTGGCATGTGAACAAGCCAGTGTACCAAGGCTATGGTCGTAGTAAACAAAGCTTTTTTGACTTTATCTTTGCTTATTCATGCACACCTCATTGGGAAATTCTTCTGGGGTATATGGTTACGTTGTAACCAAGGTTATGCTGTTAATGGCACAGTGGTATTCAGCCTATCTTGTGTTAGAAGGGTAGCTACTCCAATTCCTTCTCTGTCACTCTCTATTGTGTGACACGGTTCACTAATGGAGCCTTCAATGACTATCAGGAATCAGCAATTAATAAGCACCATTGCAGGTTTTGGTTACTAGCAGCATTAATTTGATACGAAGTATTAAAATTCTTGTATTCATCCGCAAAATGTATCCCAAAAAATTAAATGTTCTTTGTTTTTGTTTGCGTGTGAGTACATCGTTTGTCGTTTGGGTTAATTATTAAACTGGAACTGTAGCTTACATTGCAGGTAATACTTATTGTATTTCGAACATGTAGGCTATTTGTGTTGATTTTATGTTGTAGTTTTTGTGTCTACCTGTAAATCTGTGATCTATCCGTATGGAGTTGCTTATTTATTTTGCTCTATTTGTTTGTAAAATCCATTGAATTAAATCAATTTATTTTCACGCACCTCGAAAATACGAGCTGCAAGCAAAAGCACCATCCGCACAGACTGTCGGACACCCTGAGAGCAACAAGCTTGACT
Source organism: Paratilapia polleni (assembly GCA_015106735.1). Lineage (NCBI taxonomy): Eukaryota > Metazoa > Chordata > Actinopteri > Cichliformes > Cichlidae > Paratilapia > Paratilapia polleni. The sequence goes on from VUQI01015323.1 coordinate 10,694, forward strand.
GGACCGGACAAAACGCCCACTGCTGCAGTGCTGTACTCTCTGAAGAGACGGGGATAGCAGCAAAACGAGGTTCTTTTTCTGCCGTAAACGTCGGTCTGGTGAGTATGTGGTCGGCTCTGAGGTGAAAGCTTTTGTTTGTCGATCTAACTGTGGATTAATCCGTTTAAACTTTGTCCTGCGCATCAGGGACGCAGGTGGGATATTTTTTCAGGATGTGCCTATCTGAAGAAGAGGGGAGAAAGTTTGTCTTGATCGATAAAGGACATACAGTCTGTATATTTATCCGTAGCTTTTGATACTGAAGGACACCAGCAGTGATTAAAATGTCCAAGGCAGGGCATATCTTTCTTTTCTGTCCCCCCCTCTTTTTTATTTTTTATTTTTAGGAGGAATGATCTGGATGGACGGTCATTAAAAGATCGGATAGGGCTTGTCAACAGAGAGTTAACGGCTAGTTTAGGTGCTGTACAATTACTTGTCACGTTGACCAGCAATATACAGATAAACTGTATATTTGACTCTTTTACTCGTCATTTAGTAGTTAAGTTAAACACAAACTTCGTCGTACCTGTGACAGCCTCACGAAGACAGTTCTGTTTACGTGTTATAGGGGAGCAGGGGCGTTTCCATGATTTTTATAATGGGGTGGCACGGGGGACCAAGAACACAGCGGGGGGAGGGCACAGGAAATCTGAATATTTAGTCAGAAATATTTAATCGGTGTAGAAAAATGCTGTTTTCATGTGCTCATGTGCAGCCCTGCATCATATTGCAGATTTATTATGTGAAAAGTGGAGTTGTACAAGAATTGAAATATAATCTTGTGATGGATAATTGTTTTGCAAAGTGGAAAAAAAGTATTTAGACTTTATACTTTTTAAAGTTATAATCCTACTCAAGTAGCTTAATTGTGCACAGGTTGTATATTCAAATATGTTTAAAGTACCTAAAGTAAATGTACTCATGTGGAATGACACTTTTCAGAAACATATATATGATATTATATGATCATAATTACTGATTTATTTATGTGTAATAAATCATGTTGCAGGTGTTGATGATTTTAACTTCAAAATAGTAACTAAAGCTTTAAAAAAAAATAGTATGTAGTACAAAGTGCGATAATTGCATTCAAAATATAGTGGCGTAAAAGCAGAAAGCAGCAAAACTTGGAAATACTTAAATAAAATACAAGTACATTAAACCTGAGTAAAATACTTGAGTAAGTATACACAGTTACATTCCTGCTGGTCCTATCCATGCTCTCATCCAATGGGTGTTGGGGAATGTGAGATTAACAGTATTTTATTCCCATGGTTTCGGGGGGGGGGGGGGGGGTGCAACTTCTTCTGA
>VUQI01015330.1:7604-26996 GCA_015106735.1 Paratilapia polleni
CTTCCCCCCCCCCCCCATGTTTTTATGCTAAGTGGCCACAATTTCAGCTTTAACAGACACCTAAGAATGATTCTAATGGTCTCGTCTGACTCTCCAACAGAAAGCGAATGAGACCATTAATTTGTTTAATGTGAAGTGAAAGCAACAAAAAAAAAAAAAGAAAGAGAGACCGATGAGAGCACAGAGGAAGAGAAAAGCTGCACTGCTGTCCTGACAAATTACGCCGGCCTGTGCAGCAGTATATCCGACAGCTGTAATTTACAGTGTAATTAATCCAACAGGAATATTATCCGGACTATTTATATTAACTCAGAGTTATAGTCCATTTTTAAACAGTACTGAGTCACACTTTAGTCCTTCTCTGTAGCATTAGGAAGAGCTGAAGGTGAACAGATGAAACTAGTGCATGTTTCTGTGTTGTTAGCTACACATAGGTTACATAGTTTTCACTGTTTTTCGCATATTTTTGGATGTTTCTCTCATGTTTTTCTCTTTGCCAACACTGGAACAAAACACATGATCTGGACTGTCTCTGGGCAAATTGGATCCCTTCTCCTGCATATCAAGGGAAAAGTGGATTTTCTCTTGAAAACAGTACAAGGCATCTGATATTTGCAGCCGTAAAGAATTGAGATCAGATGTCCGCCGCCCATTACCATGATCCAATCTGCTGGGAAAAACAAATGCCAAGTTTTGAGAGATTTTGTTGACCCACACTGTGAAGTAAGACCAAAGGCTGGGATTATCAGCATAAAAAAAAAAGCTGCTCGGTGTGTGTGATACTGTGCTCATTGGCCCAGCTCTTGTTTTCTAACTCCCCTGCCTCGCATTAGTCATTGCTTTTGCCATGAGTTGCACAAGGAATACTAATGCCAATTTACTACAACTCATCCATCATTTAGCTCAAGATGTTGCCATAGTGCTGATTCAATGTCTGCAGCACAGCATGCTCAACCTGTGGAAACACCGGACGGCTGATCTGAAAGCAAGGCGAGAGGGGCTGAGCAGCTGTGAGGTTGGGCTATTAGATTTCATTGCACTTGATAAACTGTCCGTGCTCTTGCTGGTTGTGCAAGCAGCTCCAGGCCTTTGTAATCTCTCAGGATGTCCGACAGAAGCAGATTAGCACAGTGTTCAGTATGCAGCACCCTGCTTTTCACGGCTCTTTGTGTGCGCAGTGTGTGAAACTTCTTGCTTTTCATTAAAATGAAATGAGGGGGACAGACGAGTCGCCTCCTTCAACACAAAAGGCACAAAAGGGGTGACATCATCTGTGCATCACAAAGCATTTCACCAGGGATTAATCTCCATTTACACAAATCATCAATTAACTTCCAGGATTTAGAACATATAGATAGACACACCTTATCCAACACTGTAAAAAATTATTATTTGAAGTCTACACCCGGGGTCGGCAAATTTTAAATCAAAGGAGACAGTTTTTAAACATTTTTGATCAACCAAAAATCTGCACAAAGCCAGAAAACATATAATGAAGGTGACACAGCCTACTGACTCTAAATCAGCCTATCAACATTACTAATAAGCGTAAATAATTAAAATCTTTTACCACATATGACTACTCTGCAGTGGGCTATTTATGATTATTCGTGGCTTTAACCATAAATTTTCATTACAAAAATACCAGGTTTCTGTTGCATTTATGAAACCAAAATAACAAAAATTGTTTACTTTATCATTTTTATTACTAACAAAACAGAAAAAATACAAAGTGGAGGAATGGCCTACTTTGAAACAGATCTATGCCGGCCACTTTGAGTCCTACCTGTTTTCGTGCGAATGAATCTAAGTAAAAGTAGAGAATAAATAAAACATATAAAAAGTAAAAGTAAAATAAAAAAAATAGGCCAGTTTCAGTTGAATTTAGAGTGAAGTCCAGATGCAGTAATCCAGCAGCGTTCAGAAATTTGCTCCTCCACGACTTTTCTTTTTGAACTCATAGCTAGGGGGATTTGGGAATAGCCATATATGTGTATATATCCATGCTAACCTCCACGAATCAGGTTCAGCAGAATTAAGAGGTGCCAGGTGATAGAAAGAGGCTAGAATTTAGAATTTAAGAATGTAAATAACAATAATAAATACCAATAAAATATAAAAATAATAATCACTGTTTATATTTATATTCATGCTGATCTAATTTTTTGTCATAGCCACAGGGATCCATTGGAGATGGGCAAAAGAGCCACATGCAGCTGCGGAGCTGCAGGTACGTGACCCCTGGTACACCATAGATATATATATATGCAGATGTATACTGACAGTAGTGGAGTCATAATATCACCCCTGGTGGCTGGCTGCAGTATAGTTCATAAACCCCGCCCCTCCAGGATCACTTATGGTCAAATAAGCATAGGTGGTATAGAAGATGGCCACTGTGACGTCACCCTCTGGTTAGGCAAGTCCCATTCTGAAGCCTCGAGATGAGCATTTTTTTTTCCTGTCGCAAGATGTGACGAGCAAGGGGCGGCTCTGACTGAAACCACACGCTCAGTGTTGATCACTAGCCAACGTGCATACCCTGGATAATCTTCCTTTCTTTACAAAACTGAATTAATCTTAAGCAAGCAGCCAAGTCTGCAATGACCCATTTAGCTGTTGCATGACCTTTTCCTTCGCAGGTCGTCATCAGTTGCCTGACAGCGACACATCCAATCACAGAGTAACAGAGCATCCCTCTGGTTTATACAATCTGGCACCAACACTATGTCAAGTTCAAGGGCTGTGCGCTCGTATTTGGTTTATACTACGTCTCCACCTATCACAGGTAACTTTGCAATCCAGCTACCAGTGCAAGAACGTAACATAGATTTTTGCGGCATTTTGCCTTCACTTTTGTACATTTTATCAATATGCATTGAATGGTCTGGACTGGTGAAAGGAAAGAAGAACTCCCTTTTAACAGGAAGAGACCTCACATCAGAACCAGTTTTCTTTTAATTTAAGACTAAAAGTTTTAATGCCACAAGGACAAGATTCAGCTTCCTATACGATTAGGATCCAGTTCTATTAGAGCCTCCAGCTTTGCCTCAATAAGGCAAAGAGGTAATCTCAGGTCACCTCCATGCACTGTAAAAACAAACTATTTCCCGAGTTCTGTCTCACAGATTTGTTTATCTGCTGCTTTTGTGTTTGCAGAGACATATTTCTTCTTTAATAATCCACCTTCCTGCATCTCCCCTCCTGATGCTTTGGAGCCTGGTGAGCTCAGAGGCTGCAAGAGCCCTTCATTTGGTCTCATTTTAAAAAGATAAAAGCCTCTCTAGCTAATAGCACTGCACATTCTCAACAGGAGGGCAACAACGATGCAATTATAGAGTCATATTTCGCTGCGTATCATCAGATCTGTTTAGATGACACCATTTGGATGTTAAGCCTGCAGGTGTGTCACCTCGCCGTTGAGGTTTTGAGCAGGTGAATGTGGGCCAATCCCTGATTAAGACACGCATCCAACCTACTGCACTGTGCTGACTTAATCCCTGTCATTTTCATTACCTGCAGCGCACAGAGCTGCTGCCCTTAACAAGATGGTGAAAAAGCTGGAGAGCAAACATCACTGAGCTTTCTCAGCCATTAAATCAAGCACACAGACTGAAAACTAAAACAGCAGAATCGACTTGCAGTATTGGTGGGGGAGACGGTGGCAAAGCATGAGTTCAAATTCTTACAGCTTCCACTTGAGCATAAATACACAATATCATACAAGAAAGACGATGTCAATTAATAATCAAGTAACACTGAATTAGGAAATGGATCTCATGGAGAGCAGCTGGATATCAGTAAAGTGTTTTTGTTCCTTTTACAGTATTGGTGCATTCCCCACCCTCGACTGGCCCGGAGTCACCGTTCTGGGAGGAGCACTCTTGGCTGAGCAGAATGGCCACTGACACAGATTCAAGATGGAAGGAGGTCAGTCGGAAATAGAGCAGAAGCAACAAGACCATGCAGGAGAAATCCCTTCCAGCAGCTGGAGACGCAGAAACACAAGCTCACAAAACACAAAGATGATTTGTCACGATCGCGAACCGAGACCAGCCCGATGCCTGGATTCGGCATGACACAGAGCATTAATTGATTTTGATACCATTAAGAATTTAATGAACCTTGTAATTACGAGTATTTGTTAATAAATGACTGATTAGCAGGAGCAGACTCAGATATTTTAAAATCAGGGTGCTGAAAGGCTCTTTCACACAATTTTCTCACAATAAAAGTATATAAAGGTGAAGCATAAACTTTGCAATGTGAGACCACTTCACTAAACACTGAGCACAACATGTATTCTGGATCTTAATCAAACAACAAGCAGAGCTGGTGATAAATGTAAGGCCATCACTGACAATTACTTTCATTTAATCTGCCGGTTAATTTCTCAATTAGTCACCGGTTCTATAACATGGTAAAAAAAACTGTGAAAAAAGCACATTAGAATTTAGCACAACTCAACATGACATCTTCAAACATCTTGTTTTTCCCCAAAAACCTGAAAATATTCAGTTTACGGTCACGTACGACAAGAAAAAGCATCAAATCCTCACAACCAAGAAGCTGAGACATAAAACGTTCAGTGGTTTCACTCAGAGAAAATCTCCATCAACTCAAATTATTTGACTAACATAATGCTTAGTGATGAATTAGTTTTATAACAAGTAACAGCAATGAATGACTAAAAACTAATTATCAAAACAAAGAGCTGAAATGATCAGCTGATTAATCTGTTGGGTCGCAGAAAATTCATTTATTTTTAACAAAAAAGAGACAACAGTTCATTTCAGGACTTTTTATAAACCAACAATTATCAGTCTATCCATTTGCTTATCCAATTCAGGGTCGCATTTGGGGGGGCCGGAGCCTAGCCCAGCTGTCATAAGGCGAGGGGTGGGGTACACCCTGGACAAGTCACCAGGTTGTCGCAGGGCTAACACACTCACACACCTACAGCCAATTTTAGATTCACAAATTAACCTAACATGCATGTCTTTGGACATGTACGTCACAATTATTTTATTATTTGCTAAAATTTCCACTAGACTGAGGCAGTTAATTCTCCAAGAATGTGAAATGTCCCCTCACTTCACCCCCGTCATGTGTGTGTCACAAATTCATCCATCCACTCATTTTCTCACAGACGCCATGAGACTCAGACGCAGTGAGCGCCACAGGTCACTGGCCTTGGATTCCCCGCCTGTCGGGGCTCTCTGCTCTGCTGTAGCTCAAAGCGAAGCCCTTCATCATGACGGCAGCCTTGCCTCAGCTCTCCGCCCCCAGCTGTTGACACGGGAGGGGAGGAAGGATCATCGGGGCTCTCTGCCCTGGGCCATTCAGATGCAGAGAAAAGAGTCTGTCTCTCAGCGGAAACAAGAATCTCGCTGGACAATAGTCATATTCTGCTGAAGGACTGAAAGCTCACAGGAACGGACCAGCAGGGACGCTGAAAAACCCGCCAAACCGCAAAATGGGCATTAATGAAACATCCTTCAAGCTTTCAGGATCTGTATTCACTAAACATCTCCTAAGTGAAGACTGAAGGATGTGTTAGAAATAACTGTGAGAGTCCGAATGTCAGTCCAGGTTCAGTGAAGTAGGGAGCCCTGCCCATCATGCTGAACCTGTAAGAGCCAACAATTACGAAAACAAGATATAAAACAAAGATTTTTCTGCATTCTTTTTTGCAATATTGCTCTCAGTTTGTTTCCTGTTTTCCTCTGAAACCACAAACTCACTCCTCTACAGACTGCTGCAGGAGTACTTCAGTTCGAGCCACGAAAATAGAAGTCTGGCGAGGAACAACAAATATACTGATTTCCCTAGGAGTTCAACTCATCGAAAACACTGGCATCATATGTTGATGGCAAAAGTGTTTAATAAAGGGACACGTTTTTATTCCAAAAAAATCCAAACACTTGAGCGACTGTGCGTTTGTCTCTCAGCTCTCTCCGTTTGTGAGCGTGACGTCGGGTTAACACATCGGTGAGGAGAAAACAGCAACTCAAACGTTGCCGTTTGCCAATAATGTGCCAGAGCAAACACAAACAGAGGAGCTCCCACTGCACTGCAATCCTTACAGACCAGTGCAGATGTGCAGAGCATCACTGGCTGCGATATCACATCTGTCCTGAGGGTAAACACACAGTTTATTCAAGAGATTTTTAGACTGTGAACTGTTCATGTTGTTGGGAAGTGCTCATGGCAAGTTAACACTATTTGTGTCTGAGAAGATGTTCAGATGTCTCATTTTAAGTGATTAAAGAGACATAAATGTGTCACTGAGACCAGTCACATCTCTTTGTCTTTACAAGTTTAGGTGCAACAGAAGAAAATGGTGTGTGATAACAGCTGTTTTGTGGTCAGAAAGACCTAAAAATTATACAGCCAGTAAGGGTTTTCATCTTTTCATCCTGTCTTTCACTTTGCCTCATGTGGTTCAGCAGTAACGAGGGAGACTGTCTGAAGATCTATAACAATTGTCATCAATGAGACCCAGCGAGGTATTTAAAAATAAAAAAAATAAAAAATAAGAGCTGTTGCATACTTTAAGACCTTAGAACTGAACCAAATAACTATTCAGCTAACTATTTTTTCCTGCAAGGAGCAAACTCCAGGGGTGAAAAATGCAGCATCAATTTTTTTATAACTAATCTACCTGGATACTGGAGTTAGGGGTGTGGCCACTTTGACTGACAGTCGTCCCAGCACATGTAGCTGCAGCCACACCTGCTAGGCCACACCTCCATTGATTTGAGGCACTCGCAACTATGTCTGTGCTGTTGGTACCCTTTGGAGCATTTTAAAGGAATTAACCTGACAAGCAATATGGCTTTCTACCATCCAAGAAGGTTGAAGGCAGTATTTTATGTGTTAGTTAGCAATAATTAGCAGATATCTGTATCTATGCTTACATACAGCTTACGGATGCAGCTTGCTAACCAGGATTGGTAGAGTTAGCTGATAACTTAGCACTTCTGGCTCAGAAAAAAAAAAGGAAAAAAAGAAAAACCATGGCGAGAACCAAAATGGTATCACTTAAGCTTCAGAATGTGGAGTCCAGAACCAGTGGGTGATGTCACGATGGCCACGTCCATCTTTAAGCTATCTTTCAAGTTTCTATTCACAGTTGTGTGCAAATAAAGTTACATCCATGCAAATGTAACATGCAAATCTACAAAAACTGGCAACATACAACAAGAAAAACATAATGCTAACTGCAGTAAGATAGGTAGTTCAGATACAATAAACAGCATTTCAAAGGATTTTTAACAATATGTTAAAACCTTAGTTCTTTTTATTTGTTTTGTTTGTTTTTTCTTTTGTTTTGTTTGCTTGTTTTTTTAATCTCTTTGATACTTTTCAGGTCTATTGTTCCACACCAAGCAGCAACTTTTCAGACAGAAAAATAAATCTAACTCAAAAATGCCAAAATCCTGCAGTTCCTCTGATGGCCACTTGAGGCTGACTGCAAAAGTAAGTCAATCCCCATAGACGCTCATATTAAAATGTCCAAATTTACAGCAGTAATGATCATGTTTACATCCTGGTACTAAAAACTGTTTTGGTTTTTGTAACCAAGTACCCACCTCATAACATCTGTAAACAGATAATTTAAGTTGGCAGTAATAGTAAGGCTTAAAGTTATTTAATACTAGCACTATCCTCTTAATAAATAAATATAAATATGGTTACATCTGGTTTTTAATAGCCAAAACACCAAACTGGTCTGTTCACATCAGTAGTCCATAAACCAAAAGGTGACATCACAGTGCCTATATCCATCTTTTATATACAGTCTATGTGGCAGACGCTTCTCTTCAGGCCCCGCCTATGTGTTTCAGGTTAGGCTACATTTCATGCCAACATCGTATATTGTGAAAATAGCACATTAAAGTCAAGGAAGAGAAACCTGACTGTCTGCTATTTTTGCTTCACTAGGTAATCCATTAATAATTTGTCCAACCTTGAGCTGAGAAACAGAGAAGGCAGCCAAGTGTCAGAGATAATAGTGCAGAACTTATTTCCTGCATGATTTTACACATGTGGGAAGCAGCAGTGAATCACGCAACTCCAAACTGCAAAAAAAACAAAACAAAACAAAACAAAAATCTGATTTCCCTGCTGCTTCCTCCCAGTCATCCACCTCCAGGGTTGTTACGTAACACTACATACTGTAGCTTTTAGCTCCACAAAGGAGCTGTTTGAAAGCTGTTTGAAAACGCTGTTACAGGCTTCAGTGGCTGCGAGAACATGCATTTACTTTGCCTCTTTCAGCATCTCTTCTAGTCATTTAAACATCCTGGGCAGCAGATAAAAGACTCTTCACACACTGTAAACTGGAGGATGGCTCACTTATGAGAACATCTCTCTGCAGCAGACAAGAAAATCTTAAAACATGTGCAGCAAAAAGGGGAAGGAGGTACATTTTCATTCTATTGTTGCAGATAGGGGCTAACTTTATCCATCCACTCATGGCTCACTGAGGCTTCTCCAAGCTCTAAATAATGAGAAAGGTGACTGTTTAGCATGCAGCTTGTCTCGCTGTGGCCTCACCGCACTGCTTTGCATATGAAACGAGGAGGGAGAAGGTCGAGATGTGCCTTCCTCCGGCTCCAGATGGGAGTCATTAAGGTGCTGCTGCCAAGTCTGGAAGTCTTTGATTTGGAAGCAGAGATTTTATCTCTGGGAGAACACGAGTTCAGTCAAGTAAATTCACTCTAGCAGACTTTTAAGGTACTTTTAAATGAGAATTTCCATTTTCACTGCATTTCAGAGGGAAATACTGCACATTTATGTGAGAGATTTCACAATAAGCTTATAAATCACAACATATTGTATCACAAATAATCCTTGTCATTTCAGCTGAGGCCCATAAAGGTAAAAATTTATTCATTTATTTAACTTAAGCAGATCAGAAAGGATTAGAAAAAAGTGTAAGCAGTTAATCTGTGCAACTGGAGGCCAGGTTTATTTTGTTTAATTACTGCAAGATTTCATTTATTTGGTCTTTTGTTTAGCACCTTTTAACTTTCACCACACATATGCATCCTCTATCTAGCAAGACACATGTAGATTGTTATTACTAAATCAAAAAGAATACACGTCCTGGATAATATTGTTGCATCATGTCCCATATAGCCTTGTTAGATACGATTTGGTAGGCATCAATAAATCAAAAGAAATTCAACAAGTTTTCTTGTGAAGCACAAAAAATATTGGAAGTATGGAGGGAAAAACAAAAAAATCCTCATGTAAAAGCAAAACTATCCATATTTAATTTTGTTTTTCACCTACTCCTTGAAGGCCTGAATATGACAACTCAGTGGTTGTGGGAAAACAGGTAGGAAAAGATCTTTGATCACGTAGTTTACATGCAGCACACAGCATAGCCTTAAAATGTGAAAATGGATCTACAAATCTCAAACTAACTTTGCCGGATTAAAATCTGCAAAGGACAGAATGTTGCCCCACTACTATGATAAATCAATTAAAGGTTGCAAAAAATATTGTTTTGCAAATAAAAAAGAAAAGCGTAAGAACCCTTTCAAGACTGTTTCCTCTGGTCAGTGTCTGGCTGTGTTTTGACTGCATTTGACTGACTTCTACTTGCAGTGTCTTTACTTTGTTATACTGGTACTTTTTCCTCTAAATCTATCTATGTATCTCTGAGTATCTTTCACCGCTGCACCAGAGAGAAAAACTACCCTGACTCCCCTCCCAGTCTGACCGGCTCTTGACTCTGTGGGAGCACAGGACCAGGTTTAAATGTGGGTGTAGAAAATTCCTGACTTATTTATGTAACCTTTGGAGCACCCCAGTCAGGGGCTTTGGCACAGTCTGTGTGGAAACCTTCAGTTTCCTCTGATCCAGGTATCCCTGACACTGTTCGAACCATACCAAAAACAATCAGTCAATCAAATAATCTGTCTCTATCTGATTACAGCAGTGAAGAGTTGCTGCTTTTCTTTCTCTTATAAAAAAAACTTAAAATATTTCAGACCATTAATCAGCTAATGAGACCATAAACGAGAAGGAGCTCATTTATAATGGAAATCGATGCAGATGATGGCAGACTCGTGATGAATTGTCTACAAAAAAAGCCTTGCAGTAAATGATTTCCACTAAAAATATTTAATTACTTCTGGAGTGGGATTTTATCTTAGATGTCAAATGGATGCTGTTGAATTGAAAACTGTTGTTTTGGGAGCACAGATATCAGCAGCTTCAGAGTCAGCCCATGTGACAACTCATGTGGCTGCATTGCTCATCATTATCATCGCGCCTACTGTAAGAAATGAGGCTGGAAAAAATGCGCACAATCTGAATGACGCTCCAAACTGGGATTGTAATCCACCATGTACCGGATAAAAGTGCTGCTCCCGCTGACAATCAACGCACTTTAGCCTGAGAAAACACATGTTAAGATTTGGAGGGACTCATAAATAGCAGCAAACGTGCAAAGAATTGAGACGTTCAACAGTTCAAGGAGGCATTTAGGATACTGAGTTTTCTTGCTCTTACCTAAACCGGGGTGAATCCTTAATGCAGTCTTCAAAATCCACCGTCATCTTGGGTTGGATTGGAGTTTCCACGCGACTAAAACACGGATTTCATCTTTTGGGTAGATTAAAGTAGAGATGTAAGTTAGTCCACAGCGATCCTCCCTGTGTCTCCTGCTCCTCCTGCAGCCGCAGCTCACTCGCTCGTTCAGTCCTGCTCTGCTGATCCGGAGCCGCTTCACTTAGTACTGAACCCGCTTGCTGCCTTCAGGTGCTCCCGATAAAGTCGGATTTTAGAGCTTTCAGAAGATTTTAAAACGAATAAGACAAAAATTTCTCAAGTGCTCTACTTTAAACATAGTTCTTTGGGTACTACTTAAACTATTTTATTACTATTATTTTGTGCCACTTGTTTGTTTGTTTGTTTGTTTTTTGGAGGAAATGTTTCAGTCAGATTTGGAGGAGGTAGTCAACTAACAACAGCAACTGTTCACTTTAGAGTCCTATCTGATAACCGCCATGATATATTTATTGATTATATTTATTGATTATATTTATATTATTACGCAGAACTCAAAAAATGACAAGTAGCTAAACGGATAAATGTAGTCGAATTAAAAGTGCAATATTCACTCATTTAAAAAAAACAACAAAAAAAAAACCAATAACATAACACTAGATTAAATGCACACGTGCCTGCCACCACTGTTAATAGTTGGAGTTGCTACTTATTTTTCAGATGACCTTTTTAAAAAAAAACTAAAAATAAAATGCAATGCGAATTAGAACATATAGCTAAAGGGGTGAAATTGGCACTGCAGCAGCGATCTACATCATATTCATGCAGCACTGAGTACTTTTACTTCTACAACTGATAATGGTCTTCTTACCTTAGTTTATATATCATAAGATCCTGTAGTGCAAAATTCTCCAAACTTGATCGTATTTTATGAGCAGCATTTCCTGCTCAGCTCAGTTTTTACACAATAAATTCAGTATTGGTTCGGTTTCTAAACAGTTTAGGTAATAGTATATTCACAGATTCTTTATTTAAAGAAAATTAAATGTAGCCTGTTTCTACAAAAGCAGTAGCTTTATGTTTGAACACCCAACTGTATCTCTGTAACTTCATCATATCATGGCCATCACAGTGGACAAAGTAAACAGATCCTTAAGTTAAGGAAGGAGCACTACCAAAATGTACTTTCAAAATTTTATGTAGTAGCATTTAAAGCAAAATATACTAAAAATATTACAGGTCTTCTACTTTTTAATGCAGCTAGATGAGCAAATTAACTAATTGATTGACTGAGCTGTATCATTTTGTATTCATTCAAAAAAAAAAAAGATTGCATGCTACATCTTAGTAACTACAGTAACTACAGATGTATCAGATTTGCAAGTATATATTTTTTTCTTGTCAAAATTTAGTGGACTAGACATATAGAGCAGCATTAAAAAATAACGTATTCAAGGAAAATACAAGTATCTCCAAATGGTACATAAGTACAAATGCGAAATGTAAATAGTTACAGCAAATTTAGAGTTTAAACAGCTGTACAATGTGGTTTTGGACACAACTAGCAACAGCTTTACTGTTTCCGGTGGCTCTTGAAAGCAACATGTTAGAACGCTGACGTCACGTTCCAATTTATTTGAATGAATAGAGCAAAAATATTCCCGCCAAAAAAGATGGGACATTTTCATTATTTTTTATTAAAACAGCGAAAAAGGAACAATTTAACTGTCAAAATATGATACTAACTGTAGCTCCTAATAATTATAATAATAATGTTCACTTTCATCCTCTTCTTTCAGTTTTGATTTCCCATAATTAAAGATAAGATAAGAAAAGATAAGCTCGGATTTATTTATCCCAGTGTTATAGGAGCCAAAACAGTGAACACAACCTAACAAAAAAGCTTAAATAATGTAGAACAGATCTATAAAATACACTATAACAAAACAAAATAGCTCAACAGTATAAGACAATAATTAAATTCTAAGGAAAATATAATAAAGGTAAACATAAGTAGAAAGAAGTAAAAAAAATATTAACAATAATAATAATAATAATAATAATGATCTCAGTAAGTGAAAATTTCAATAATATACACTAAAAATAAAAATAAGTATATGATGCAATGAAGTAAAATAGCTCATTTCAATTCAGTAAAGCAGAATAAACAAACAAATAAAACAGAATAGAAATGTTTACTAATTGTAGAGTTGGAAAAAAAGCACAGCAAATGTTAGATGACATTAAAGTGGCCTAGTATAACAGAATGTAAAGTGTAGTGGACAGTGTAATAAATAAATATAAAAATAAATCAAGATTAAAAAAAAATCATTATAGTGCTAAATTATATGTATATTCATCAGAGAAGTGGGATGAAAGTATTTTTATACTCTCTGGTGAGCAGCCAGTGAATAAGCAAACGCCCACAGTAGCTCCAGTTTTAATCCTTCTTAACTTTCACACTTTTGTTGCAGTATGGTATGTTTTCCATATCAGATCATCATGTTTTGTCCAAGCTGTGAAATCTATTTTATGTAAAAACCTGAAAAGTCTATAGCCTATAGCTTATAACTCATCATTTGATTCAAAAGAGCACTTTAAAATGGCCTTTAATCCTGCAGGGTTGCTACATCTTAGTTTTTTTCCCATGCAGCTCTTAAATGACTCTGTGTTAAATACATCCACTTCCTAAGCAAGGTTATTATTAATTCACAGGAAATGGGAAAGCTTGGAGAAAGACTGCCTGTTTGGGATTTCTCTGCAGGTTTTCACTGAGCACTATTGTTCCTCCTATCCTGGCTTTAAAAAGGCTGCAGCTCAGGCCATGAATGGAGATGATCTCACTCTTGGGAAAAAAAAAATGCCACCAGCTTTCAGTAGGAATGATAAAGACGTCGACAGTCACAGATTTGAAGCTGTTAAATATTCAGCATTTTCATTGGCTGACGTGCTATACCACCACTTTGGTTGAGACTGAAACATCAGTGATATGTATCTTGAACATGACAGTTCACTGTACTCAAATGGCCTCCACAGTCTCAATCCAATAGAGCACCTTTGGGATCTGGTGGAACAGGAGATTCTCATCATGGATGTGCAGCTGACAAATCTGCAGCATCTGTGTGATGCTGTCATGTTAATATGGACCAAAATCTCTGAGGAATGTTTCCAGCACCTTGTTGAATCTGTGCCACACAGAATTAATGCAGTTCTGAAGGCAAAAGGGGGTCCAACCCGGTACTAGCAAGGTGTACCTAATAAAATGACCGGTAAGCATATACCATGATATTCAGGATTTTTATCCTCATGAGCAGTGCTGGAATGGAATATTTACTCAAGAATCACACTTAAGAAATTTGAGGTACTTGCATATATTTTCATGGCACTTTATAGTTTGCCTAATTATTTCACATCTTTAATTCTTTATTGTACAGATTAAGAGCTCTGAAGTCTTAATCTTTACAATAAAGGGGTGTTTTCACTGTTGAGTGTGTGTACTTTTCACACATTTGTCTAAATATACTTATATACTTTTATTTAAGTAAGATTTTTGGCTTGTAAACTGAGAGTTTTTACTTTGTATTACTTTGTGTTACTTCCTCCACCACTGCTTATAAATATTATTATTATTGTGATATTTTTGTCTTCTAGTTCTGCTGGAATATAGAAAGTGGTTCGTGCTTCATGAAAGTCCTTCTCTACTTTGTGGACTTAAGCAACAATTTCTCAGTTCTTGCCTTACCCCCGAGCTGCTTGTACTAATCTGAGATCAAAGCACCCCCTGCTTCTGAAGATGTTGAGTCAGCAGTTGGCCGATCCCAAAATGCAGACTGCTGGAGAAACTTAACAGCAAACTTGGTAACATACATATTTTCTAGACTGTTCTGGATTTTATTATAAAACCATATGATCTTAGTAGGTGATGCATATGAGCACAGGATTTCCTTTGATTTGATATTAATTGGCTACATGGCTGAATAGGCATCCTGGCCAATCAAAGCACTGTAGCTTTGTAGAGCATATTGAATTAAGAAATAAGTAAAAATTTAGAACAATATCTTTCAAATTTGTTTAAAAATGAAGCAACAGCAGCAGGTAGTTAACCACAGCTCTCCAATTTCTGTAATATTAAACACAGAAAACAAGCTGACCATGTATGAGGGATTTAATCAAAGATTCACTGGGTTGATAGCAGTTGGTGGGCTCCTCCTCTAGTGCCACCATGAGGTTCAGATTTTCAATTCTGATTAACATGAATATAAATTTTCATGCTGCACCATTATCATTACATTTGTCCAGTACTTTATAATAGCTTACATGCTAAAGTAAAATAATGAACATGATGACCATTATGCCTACTAAAAGCAGCAGCTAGGTGTGTCCTTCGACACACGTGGACACATGGACTGCCAATTTCTATCTGCACATTTTTCTACTAGCAGAAATTTGAATGTTTTCATACTTTATTACTGAGTCTTGGTACATCCTTTCAGTTTATCCACTGTCCTTAGGTCCTCTCCCACCTTCTTAACCAACTTTCTTTTGATATCTGCCTCTTGCAAACAGAAGGCTTGAATAGCAGGGAGGTGGGGCTTCTGTGCTCACAGCCAGAGCTGTGTGCCCGAGATGACCATATTAGGAGTGTCCCCTCTCGATGACTTCATACGGAGCCAAGTGTAAAAAAAATCTCTGTCATTCTGCGTTTAGAGGAGTTTGAAGCCTTTGAGTTTTTGGCTTATATATTTTGACCTTGTTATTTGAAACTTTGGTCATATTTTGTATGAGCAACTGAGGCTAAGTTAGCTTTTTTCTTTTCTTTTTTCTTCATGCCTTAGCTAATTAGCTAAGTAGCATGAGTAATTACTGTTTTTTAATTGCATTAACTTTTGGTGCTCCCTTAAATTCACATCTAGTACTGTTATCAGGTAACAATATTAATTTGTTCTTTACATTGCTATTTATGCTAATTAGCCTACTAAACTAGATTGAACATTATGAAGACCTGCTAAACATCAATGAGTTAGTAAGTTTATGCCTTGCCTTGAGACAGCACTATTTTGTTACAGCATGGGGACAAGCTGTTTTTAATATCTTTATGCTAAAGCTAAATGCCGATCAGCACTAAACTCCAATCTGACAGATTAAATGAATTAGACACAAAGAGCATGTTACAGAGCGACTTCCTCAGGTAGTCAAAGTAGGCCGCTTTGGTTTATGCTAATTAGCAAATGTCATTATCCTAACACGTTAAACTTTAGCAACGAACACAGTGATATTATGCTAGGATGTTGTTTAATACCAGCTAGCATACTGCTGTTAGCTAACTGATGGCATAAATAGCCTTGAATTTAAAAATTCTTATATTAGAGTAAGAATCATGAATAGAAAATCTATAAAAGAATTTACTAAAGGCAAGGTCTCCAGGCCCGACAGTTTGCTAACCAAGCTCACTAGCGTTAGCTGATGACTCAGCACTCCACCGTCTCGTTTAAACACGGTAACTTCAGGTTTCAGAAAAACTCTAACATACTAACGGACACCAAAAAGCTTACGGTGAGGCCTCAAATTTGCAGACATGTTTTCTACGTCTGTGTTTTATACAGTCTGCGGGCAGGACTTGTTAGTAAAGATGTAAGCAGGTGTACTACTTTTTCCTTGACTTTTGTATTAATATCCAGTGTATAACAGAGTCGTAAGTGAAGTGATAGTTTTGTGAAACCTTTATACCCTGTGGAGAAAAGGACAAAACAACCAAAACAACAACAACAGCAAAAAAAACAAAAAAAAAAAACAACAACAATTAAACCTTGAAAGTAGGGCAAAGTCACAAAATTTTGCCACACAGTTATACAAGCAGATTTTATCAGATTTGATCCTCTAAATGCTTTTTTTATGTTCCACTGAAACTGCATGGCTCTCTCTCCATTATCTTCCATAGGTCTTGTTAGCTCCAAATAAAATGCCCGGGGGGTGGGGGCCTCACCAGGATGCCTGCAGTGGTGAGCATTGTAAGGCTGTAGCTTTATCTTTCAAGAAGAGATATGAGAGTGGTATTGACCTTAATCTAAGATAAGTGTAATTTCCGAAATGTCAAACTATTCTTTTATGATCTGGATGATGAGATTTGGGGGCAGATTACAAGCTATCATATCACTAATGGACTCTTCATGTTTCATCTCCCGCTGCCTTTGCTGCCAACTCTGTGTGGCATGTACCAGGAGCAGGGATGACTCCTGCCTCTGTGCAGGGAGGCAGGGAGCTGTCGACTCCCATTTTTGCTTCCATCGCAGACTCTCTCTTTGCAGACATAAGCACTGCTGCAGCGTGGAATCTCTAGGAGAGATGTGTGGGTCTCTGGGATGGTGACCTACTTTTTCTCCTCTTTTTGGTCTGCTGGAGAGAGTCTCACTGCTGAGTACACAGCTTGTAATACTACCAATGAGCCATGTACAGATGCTGCATGGATGTTTTGTATTATGCATGCATATCTTCTCAGTACACTTACTTAAAATTTAAAATTCATTTTAATCTTGCACTAGAACTGCTGTGCTTGTAATAATTGCATACTGCCATGATGTATAATATAGTATTTGTGTGTTACTGTCATCTGTCAGGCTTCTCTATTCAACGTAAAAACAAATAGGTTAAAATTGAAATTTTGAAGTTTGAGATTTGGGGAGAAATGTGTTTGCTTTCTTCAGGTTAGATGTAAAAATTGATAGTACGCTTATGTTTATACAGAAACGTAAGCGGCTAATTTAGCTTAGCACAAAGACTGGAAACTGAGAAGTTTAATACGAGCTAAGACCTTTTTCTCGCAAAAAATATGGTCAAAGCAAAGAAATGTTTCTCATAATACCTAATAAAATTGTCATTTTTCTCTTTAATTTTTATCCATTTTTGTCTAACATTTTGTCACTAAAGCTAGTGGTTTCCAGTCTTTATGCCAATTAAGTTAACTGGCTGCTGGCGGACAATAAGCGGACCCAAAGGAAAAGTTGCGCCTTTTGGCTACAGTGCTGAGGCACAACTTTTACTTTGAAGGTGAACATTCTCCATGTACGATTTGCGTTGCAATTTTTTTAAGCTTTACTACCGCTTGTCAAGTAGTTAGCAAGTGTTTGCAGAGAAGTCTGCCACATCCATGCAAACTACAGATGACAGTGGCAATCTGCTAGTGACCAAAGCAATCACAAGGAGATGCAGCACCATCGTTATGACTGGTTTTACCTAGCAATTGCAAGCAACCTCCAGCAACCAGTCACCGACCAGCGGGGGAATACATCTCCAATGTGTCGGACAACTCTCGAGCAATGTGCGCATGACGTCACGCGAGAAGCCTGAATAAGACACAGGGCTGCACATGAGCCTGAAAATTATGCCCAATGTATTCTGCACCAATTTTCTACACTGATTTTATGTCTGACAGAATATTCTGATTTCCTTCAGTACTCTCGCGGGATGAGAACAGACGTGGATCTTGTCAGCACTCAGGATTGAGCCGTTAATGAAGCTGTAATGCTGTGAAACTAAAACCTGTGGGGGAAAAAAGCTTTTTAAGTCTTATTTAGGGCAATGTCAGCAAACCTTTTTAGGCATGTTTTTATCAGACTTGACTGGTCATTCCATACATGCAGTTATGTTCCAAAGATCACTGAAATTACAGTGATGGCAGATATGTGACACATGACCTTTCTGAGTTTGAGGTGCTCTTTGCCAGAAGCTGTTTACAGTCACTCTAAGATCACTGCTGACTTATTTAACAGTCTTGCCAATGCACATTAACCCATGAGGCCGATGTCTGAGCCCGAGTGCTTCTCTGTGTCACTTCTGGATGTGAGACACCTCACTGCATCTGTTTAAATGCATCACTGCTGTTGCTGTAAAATAACCTGGGAGGCTTTCATGCTTTACTGTATACTTACACAGTTCTCTAATAAGTAGATGATGAGCTATAAATGTGAAACATTTGAAACCCACTCAAAACACTGAAAAAAAAAAATCACAAATTTATGGACATAAAAAAGAGAAAATAAAAGATTCTTCTAGGACAAACTTTAACAGAAATACATGTGCAGCAAAAATAGCTGCTCAGTTTACTTTTTCAACAAATCAGAGTCTAATCTATTATATTTTTCTGCTGTCAACAAATCCCATAAAAATGAAAAGACAAAACCCATCAATAAATTCACTGGAGAAAGAAATGCTTGACCTCTAAAAAAATACATCAATGAGCCATACCATTGCACTGGGTGACATGTCTGCTCATTATTTTATGATATTTCTGTCTTTTTAATGTATTTAATCTAGCATTATTATTTATTTATTTGTTTACTTTGTAATTGTTTGTAATTTTATTCTGTGTACTCTTATGGTACTTAAATATTAAATTCAATTCAATTCAATTCAGTTCAATTCAATTCAATTTTATTTATATAGCGCCAAATCACAACAACAGTCACCTCAAGGCGCTTTATATTTTAGGGTAAAGACCCTACAATATTAGACAGAAAACCCCAACAGTCAGACGACCCCCTATGAGCAAGCACTTGGCAACAGTGGGAAGGAAAAACTCCCTCTTAACAGGAAGAAACCTCCGGCAGAACCAGGCTCAGGGAGGGGCAGCCATCTGCTGCGACCGGTTGGGGGTGAGGAGAAACAGAAGAGAGCAGAGGGAGACAGGACAAAAAAGGCACACCTATGGGAGAGAGACACGGTTAATAATAGCTAATGATTAAATGCAAATGGTGTATAAACACATGGAGAGTAAAAGAAAGTGAGGAAGAGGAAGTGCTCATGGGAAGCCCCCAGCAGCCTAAGCCTATTGCAGCTTAACTAAGAGATAGCTCAGGGTCACCTGATCCA
>VUQI01015335.1:4561-16138 GCA_015106735.1 Paratilapia polleni
GGCTTACCCCCCGCCCCCCCCCCCCCCCTTTACCTCCTCACCTTGTTTTCTCTGTTCTCCCTTTTCATTTCCACCCCATGTGTCCTCTTGTCTCCTCTTTTCTCTTATGTCCTCACCTTTCATATCCTTATTTCCTCTTCTCACCTTGTCTTAATTCCTTCTCCCATCTCCTTGTCTCTTCTTTCCACTCCACTTTTTCTTCTTTTCTTTTATTCCCTATCATCTCTTCTCCTTTCCTCTTCTGTTTTCCTTTCTTCTTCTCCTTTATGTCCAGTCTTATCCCTTTGTCTCCCTTCCTTGCTCATCCTCTGCTCTTCTGTCCCCTTTGAATTTCCTCTCCCTTCCTCTTTTTCTCTCTTTTCATCTTTTTTCCTGTCCACTTTAATCTTCTCTCTGTTTCATTTCTTGGTCTCCCTTGTTCTCTCCTTGTCTCTTTACATCCTTGTTTCCTTTCCTTTTTCCTTTAAATCTCTCTCCTCTCCTCTTCTCCCATCTCCTGTCCTCTCCTCTCACTTTATGTCGTGTGCCTTCACATCGAATAAATGTGGACCACTCCAACACTCTCTTTCACCAGCTAAAGTGCTCTGCATGAAAAGAATGAAGGAGAAGAAAGACACATCTAAAGTAAAGGAGAGCATGGAATCAAATGCCAAACTAAAACCTATTTCAAAAGCTTTTGGAGACAGCAGGATGCCCAGAGGGTAATTTATAAAAAACTTGTCACAAGAAATGGTCAAAGAGAAGGTGTCACAATGTGTCTGCAATATGTTTCATATTTACAGAAAAGAGTCAGAAAATAGCACTTTAATTCCTTCAAAACACCAGTGTACCAGCATTGTCAGTGTATTTTCTCCCACTTGATTTCATTTTGTGCTGTCGCCCTTTTAGGTAATGCCATATGTTGATTGCTCACAGCATCTTTGTTTGCTGCTTTTCTGTTTTTTCTGTTGCAGCAGAATAGCTTACCTCACATGCTTATCCTTCCTCAAAAATGATATGGTGATGTGGCGATTGGCCAAGAAGGTGAAGTTATCAGCTACCATTAGCAAGCTTGGCTAGAAAGGTGCATCTGTAAACGGAACGAGTGCAACACATAGACACAGATACCTGCTAATTAGTGCTAAGTAACAACTGAAACACCAGATTTTCACTCACAATAACCACAGCACAGACCTACTGGATGGTCTGTTGCTATAATTAACTGCACAGCGTGACATACTACTTGTCAGATAGTTAGGAAAGGATTTAAAAAAAAAAAATGCTTCAAAAGGCACCAACAGGACAAAGGTTAAGAGGTCCAGTTCTATAACTCAGATTTTTGGAGGTGAAGCCTAGCAGACATATGCCCACTGCAGCCACATGTGGCAGCATTCAGCTGTCAGTCAAAGCAGCCAAGCCCTTAATAATGCAAATTGTAAGCCTTATTTAAATGGGTGAGTTGTGAAAAACACCCATACGGTTGTTAGAAAGAGGTAAATTAGCTAAACATGTTTAATTCTGCCATAAACTGGGCCATTTAAACATGGGAGTCTGTCGCATGCGCCAGCCTCAAGGGGTTATTTATGGAACTGCAGTTTACTGCACTTCTGCTGTGCCTTCATTTTTCAGCACCCGAGGATTGTGACATGTGATATTGCATGACACGTGCATAAACTAACTCTTTTTTTTACACTACTGTGAAGCTCTTTAAATTGTCTTGTTTGATACTTGAAACACAAACTGGGAATTTGTCAGATGTCTGACAGGTCCGACAGGTACATTTAGAAAGCTCGTATCCATGAGGATGACATCTGTATTTTCAGGGCTCTGGATTCTTGATTCACGGGGTAAAAACAGAGGAACATCAGCACAGATGGTGTGCATGCCCTTCGGTCTGCATTCATTACATGTTCAATGTTAAGGTACATTAATTACGTTTCAAGTATATATATCAACAGCAAACCATCCCTATTAAAAAATGAACTGGATAAAAGCACATAAGGCCGTGTCTTGTACTCCAGTGTGGGGTGTTTGTAACCTCACTCTATTCCATGCCTTGCTGTCTTAACAAAAAACAAAAAAACAAAAAACATGCTGTTGATTGAAAATGGAGTAAAGTAGGGAGTCATGCTGGACAGATAATTAGAAAGCAAATGGCCTGAGAAGTAACGTGGAAGCAATTTTGCTTTCAGCGCCGTGATTAAGGTGCCTTTTTAAAATTCATCAGTCTCACACTCCCTCAACGACAAAAAAATTTAAATCATCTGTTGTGAAACAAGGGCGCCACTGTTGACATCTCTGCAACCAAAGACTGTGAAAACACAGAATGCACTGAGCTACTCAGGACAATATTAAATGGATGGCATTCAGATGACAATGTAAATACTTTAGCTACATGTTAGTTTTTAATTGGTACAACTTTCATTTAAGTGACAGCCCTAAAGCAAGTGCTCCAGTCTGCAGCTGGTGATTTTTTTTTTTCTTATCTGTATCTGTGATATTCCTCGCTGGTGTCATGTCATAATAAACGTTATTACAAACTGTGGAAAAATATACATCAGGGACAACTTAAAGAGCCATCTATCAGTGGATAATGAAAGTAATTGTTCCTGGGAAATTACATCAAACACATATCATGAAAGGGAGGCTGTGACAAAAGTACTACTCAGCAATAACTAACACACCACACATAATCTAAAAGCATGACATTTTGTTTTCAAAATGCTGTCACCTTGAAAGGTGAAATCTGGGTCTCTGCCACTCTCCTCCCCCCATGTCTGGCATACCTGTCTTTCTCTGCTTTTTGAACCGAATCACAGGTTCAGACAGTGGCAGACTGTCAGAGCTTTTACTGTTTACACTCCTCTGTCTGTGCAGCACACAAACAAGCTTATGTAGACTCGGTCCAACATCCCTGAATCACAGCTTGACATTCACTCTTTTGAAATGCTTTACGGTGTGTTTGTGTCAAGGGAAACCTGTGTGGGAGGAGCGTCAGTGTAACAAACTCCTCTTCCACGTGTTCAAAAGGTTCAAAATAGGATATTGTTCCAGTTTTCTCTGTGACCTTTTGAAGGAGCAGATGAGAACATGGGAGAAGTAGTACAAAGAGACCTTTATCAATTGAGTGCATCCATGCATTCATTTTCCACTTTGTCTCCCGTCAAATTTGCTGTTAATGTTTACTAACCAGACCACTGTTCCCTTCTGTGTAGAAGCTTTTATGGCCCTTTCATATCTCATCGTATATCTCATCATTTATTATATAAAAGCTTATTTAAGTCCAGTGATGTGTAACAAATGATCCATGGAGCAGATAGAATGAATGAAAACCATTCCCCATTGTCACCCCCAGTTACTGTTGCCATAGCTTTCAAACTTTGTCGTGCAGCACATAAGCTTTGTACAAGGATAACAACATTTAACCCATATCCACAGTAACTTTGGAGGCTTCAAAAGGCTCAGTCCTATTCAGCATCGGTTTGTGGAAATGACAGCTAAGCTATTCTAAATATGTATTTGATGGAACATGATAACATTATAACTTGCATAAGTTATTCACATAAGAATGTAAAAAAAAGGAGAACGCACACATTGTTTTACAGGACCTCCAGCTTTTGTTACAAGACTATTCTCCTAAGCAGTTTTCATTTTTTTTCAGCAACAGCTAACAATAAATAAAAAGTAACCTTCTGGAGACAAGCTGTAGTCTTACACTGCTTATAAGGAAAAAAGGAAAAAATGCATGACAAAAATAGGAATAGAAGTCCTGTTAATGTGATTTTGTTAAAAACTGCAATCAAATAAAAATCTAATTACTAAAATTAATTTCCAGTTTTGTCAACAAACCTAAAACTAATTCAAAATCTGGATCCACCTGGATGGATGGATGGATGGATGGTGAAATGAACACTGTTCCTAAAACAGAGAGTGTCAGTTGGTGAGCACCAAAACAACATATGCTTACGTTCAAGTTGCGTAGCTCTACAGCAGCTGTATTCAATATGATGGGAGCAACAAAGGAAGTCACATGATGCTATAATAGAACAACAACATCAGCACAGGAAGGAGGTCAGGGTGCATTTATGGGTCAGCAAAACATTTGACTTTTATAATTTTTTAATTTTCCAATTGCAACTCACTGTTCCCTAAAATTAGTAAAGTGCTTAACCCACTTGATTATCCCCTAAACATAAATTGACCTTAACCCTAGTGTCATCATATCATAAAATACATGTGACCTAGCAGGTTTGGAAGGCACTTACAAATAATGTCCTGCTTGTGAAAGCATCACATCAGGAAAGACTTTTAAGTGCTGTTTAGAGGGCATCGACAAATTATCAAATGATCAATTTTCTTGTATTAATGTGATAAGATGTCACAGTCTGTGGCAGGTTTTTAATGTAGCCTGTAATCCAAGTACTGATGTAGTTAGCTGATGATAAGTTCTTGGCACTGAAAATAATGAGCCTTACACTAGAGCAGAGAAGCACATAGCTTAATCCATGTCTTATACTACTTATTTTTGCAGGTTTAATTTGGGAAAAGACAGATATGAAAGACACGACCCTCCAAACTCTTTGTGCACCAAAGATTTCTACTGAAGCTCCATGAACACCGCTTTAGGATATGAAGTCCACAGCTTGGCAAGCCTGCTGTGCCTATTACGACTGCTAAACTATAAGTAGGCAGCTGTTTGTTTGGGGGAGGGTTTAAGTTAATGACATTTTAAATTCTTCATGTCAAATTCTCTGCCAATTTTTTCCTGTTTTCTTCAACAGTAATTCACATGTTAATCTTGTTAGTTGCTCAGAGCAGCAAGGCAATTTGGTTTGCTCAAAAACTCTTTGCATTTATAAAAATCGCTTCAATCAACTAGCCAGTCTGATATTACTTACCATAAGGAACTCCATATAGTAACCTGAATAATATACATGCCTTTGAAAAAGCAGACACACTCCATTTACTAAACAAAAATCTATAAAGTGAATTTACAGTAGTTTTTCACATCTTACATCCCCGATGATGCACCGACAAGTAAAGTTATTAATGCTTTACATCCAAAGAGAGGGAGCAGACATATATATTTTTTTCTGCCTGCATCCCAGTTTGTACATTTAATGTCTAGTAGGAGCTCCTCATTTCCCCTGAGCTAGAGAGAAACGAGAGGAGGAGAGCAGCACAGGGCTATTTTTATGAGACACATAATAAAGATATGGAGATTAAGCATCTATATGCTACCTGAGGACCTTCTCTCAACTCCCAGTCTGGCCCGACAACCTCTTCTCTTGTTTCTGCTCTCTGGCTCCCTTGGAGGATAGAGAGAACAGGCTGAGATGAATGAGAGTAATAACCCTACTGTCAGGAGAGAGAGAGAGAGAGAGAGAGAGAGAGCAGTGGGGAGGGTCATGATGGTGTAAACACCCGAGCGAAAGCTTGCAGGTTTACAGTTCTATTTTTACTATGGCACAGGGGAGGAGGAGGAGAAAAAGGGATGCAGGGAGGGAAGTGCTATGAAAATGTGAGTTCTGCATTATTCATGGACCCAGTGGAGGAGCTTGGACAGCGGCTGGTGGATGTGGCTGGTGACAGTGGATATCTCACAGCCTTCAAACGCATTATACTTATGCACTTAAATAATTGTAATTTTAGGGGAAACCCTTTTTTTAAATATCCACTAACCATACAGTAACAATAATCCAATGCGTAATCAAGGCTTCCCCCACAGTGACAAACCTACACACAATACAAAACTTTTTTTTGCCCTTTTTAAATCATTACTTTAGCGTTAGTCTGCATTTGTTGTAGCCTAGGGTACGGTCTCTACACAGATTAATCAGCAAAGTTAGCAACTAGCTGGAGAAGAATTTAGAGCTTGAATCTAATAAGACAGAGCTAAAAGGATGGGACTACTGGATTAGATCCATCACATGGGTGCACACACCCTAGCCAACGTCTTGAACCTAAACTGACCAAATATTTATTTGGGCACTTAATGTTAACTGTACAGAGTAAACATCTGAAAATAGTCTGTGGAAAGTACTGTCCTCCACCATATACTGTAGCTTTAGAGATAGCTACAGTGTTCACTGTACAGAAAACAATCGTTGTTAAAAATAAAAAGACATTTATCAACCCTGGGCTAGTTATCATCTCAAAGCACTTTTAAATGACCTGAACATACAGTGCTTAACAAATGTATTAGACCATCTGTCATAAAAACAAGAAAGATCATCCAGCATCATGAAGTGCTTTAATGTGGACTCTTTCCTTTTCAGTGAGTTCTCCAAGTTTTACCATGTTGAACAGCAGTGAAGAATTTCAAACTGAATTCACCTTTTTATACCTAAATTTGAGCCGGCACGCTGGACTTCTCTGAGAAGTCAGAAATCAACCGAGCATAACATTCAACCACTAAACCTCATCTTTCTGTTCAGGAATGCAAGTAAATAACTGTAATTTGGCATCTTAATCAAAAAATAATAATAATGTGCTTTACTATTTTTTTTCTGCTTTTTTGTAAAACAGTAAATTTGAAGATTCATTATATAATTATATTTTAGCATCATTTTGATTAAAGAGCTTGCACATACTGGTGGATTAACCATTACATAAAGATAAAAAATGATTTTGGTAATTACAATACAGTTAATTTAGGGCACCTGTGGTATAAACCTTACATTGGGTGGTGTCTGATAAATTTGTTTACTTGTTTTTTTGTCTAGTTAAAGGCTCTCTATTCCATCTTGTGGTAAGAAGTAGTATTACAACAAAGTAAACCCTGGGACTAGTTCAGCTTCTGTTGATATCTCTTCAACACAAAGTATAAATGTTTTGGACTTAAAGTTACAACGTGTGTTTCTTCACATTCTGTTGACAGTTTTAGTTCATTTTGAAGGGTTTTTAAGTTAAAAAAAAAAACAACAACAACAAAACAGGAATTTACAATAACAGCCTTCAAGAAAAATTTATGCAATTTATAAATATAAATATATCAGTTTGTCCACCTTGATTCGTCGATTCTTTACATGTACATTACAGTTTACAGTAAGAAGTGGAGAAGCACAAAACCTTCGCACGTGGACTTTCTGTAACTAAACAACAACAGTATTTTAGATTTTCTTTCTTTCTTTAAAAAAAAAAACAACAACAAAAAACTTATTTAGGTTTTTAAAACCTTTTATACATTTTCACTCCTGTGTAGTAAGAATGGCACCACCACAAAAGGAATAGTAGTGCATTTATTAAAAAATTTGGAGTAATTACTGACTTCAGTGTTGTTTTCACTCTTTGCAAAGCTGGACTGAACTGGACCCTTTGGCAGGCTGAGTTTGGCCCCCAAGGCCACGTATTTGACACTGCTCATTTAAAAGCTGTTTTAGTTACACACATGTTCACCTGGGACTTTTAGAACAATGAAATCTGTACTTCCAAACCTCATTAGCTTTAGTACACAGATGTTAGCTGCTTCCTGGACGTTTTCCCACTGTTTAATTAGTAGCTGATGTTGTTAGTGGACATATCCTTAAAATCACTGCATCTGTCACAAAGTCATTGTTCTACTTGTAAAATTCTCCATACATCAGAATAAAACTTCACATTTTTTAATGAGGAGATTGTTGTTTTGATAAGATTGTTTAGAACATTTAATCATGAAGGCAAAAATACTGAATACAATTTTATTTACTCACTGTACTTTCATATTACTTACTATACTTACTATTAGTTCTGTGACACTAGTTTTATGAGCTCATAAATTTGGTAGTACTGTATTAAAGTGATAATAATAAAAATATGATATATAGCTGTCGAGCACAAATTTCAGTATAATATGGATTTTAATATAGTATAAAGGATTTTAGCGTATCCACCAAAAATCCTGTAATGTGTGTGTGTGCATGCGTTCATGTGTGCAGCTCCTATCTCTTCCCTCCACAGTACATCAGCAGGAGCTGTCAGATCAGCATCGGGCCTTGCCAGTCAGATTAAGGATGTTACTGCAGCAGCACCCTGTCCGTCTGCAGATAGATTACACTCTCTCTCTGTTTGTCTCCCCTCTGTCTCTTCCTCAGTCTCGGCCTCTCCGTCTTCTGCGTCTCTGCAGGATGCTGCTGCTCTGTCAGCTCAGGTCCCAGGGTCGAATGGAGGGGAGCTGAGACGAGTGGAAGAGGTGAAGGGGACAGGTGGCTCAGCATAGTTTCACTACAGCTGCAAATGAATCAACATTAATGAAAAGTTCTATTATAATGTCAAATAAATTCATGACTCCGTGTCAGCTGCAGCTTGAGTGGAAGAACGGCAGAAACAGCTGAAAGAGGAATTTGTACACAGGTAAAATTTCAAAAGCATATTTTACTTGTTAATCATCAAGGGTAAAAATCAAGCCTCATTTAGTCAAGATTAATTATTCCCTACCAGATGCACCAGTGGCCCAAAATACAGGGCGGAATATTGAGGAAATGTGTCCTGTTACAGATGTTACAGATATGATGTCGCAGAGATTTAGAAACATATAAACTTGTTTGAAATATTTTACCCTGTGAGCTTTATTGCATTTACCTCCACCAAAATGGGCCTCAGAGTAAAGGTGTAGGATAGGGTTCAGTTACTAGTGCAGTTCACAGTGTGACATACAGTCAGTGCAGGTTTGTTACCAACCTAACTCTCCGTTTGAACTCGTGAGTGTGAGATCAAACAAGAAGTACGGTGCCTGTGATGGAACAAAGGCAGTCAGACACAAATGCCTGATTTGGTAGTTTTTGTTGTCATTTACAGTTCAGTGCATAGTATAGATCACACTGACTATAAACAAACCAAATAAAATAAGATTTAGGCATTTAATAAAAAGGTGACAATAACAAAACCAACAAAACGAATGAACAATAAGGAAACCACTCTTGATAAAAACCTTTTAGTCAACCCGTATGAAAAAAAGGAAAAACCTACAGTAAATATGAATGTTTTATTCACTATATTTAAAAAAAAAAAACTTTAAAAAAACTTCAAATTATCATCCCAGGAAACTGTCTTTGCTAATATTTGTTAGCATGAATTTATCAGTGCTGGCATTATAAGTTGGGTAGGGCCTGGACTTCCAACATGTATCCACAAGACATACATACATCTTGAGCAAAATAAATTAAATTCTACCTGAAAACAATTACTGTTTGCTCTTCTGTGACAAATTTGCACATAAATTGTGCGAATTGTAAATACTCGTATTCTCTCTTATACTCTTATTATATTAGAGTTGGATACAAACATCAATACCAGTTTCACCTTTTGATGGTAAAGCCAGCAATTCATATGCTTAGCTTTGCATGAAGACTGAAAACAGGAAGAAACAGTTAAATTGTCTCTATCAAAGGTAACAAACTCATCATTCGTACAGCCAAAGCTCACTAATTAACATGTTTTATATATATAGCAATTTGTAAAACAACAATTTCACCTTATTATGGCATTTATATCACAGTTTATCAGACAGCCGTTAATATCTGCAATCATTTTCCTGTAAAGATACATCAATACTCTACCTCTGTTGTTTGATAATCTTTAAGAGTCTGCTCTGTCCTGTTTATTTATTTATTTATTTACAGGATCCTGGTGTAAATATGATATCTTCACATCAAATAAACCAGCAGAGCCTATTTATAGCTCTGCTGGCCCATTGCTGAACCTCACTGTCTTTGTAAGACTTGTGTGTAAGATAAAACTGTTGTTATGCTTGAAGCTCCATTGTGAGGAAACATAATATTCATGCCAGTCTGAAAGAGGGAGTGGAGGGCTGAAAACTGCGCACAGTCACAGCACAGAGGGGTTTTACTGTGTGTGACATGACCCTGTGAAGGTCACTCATCCATTTTAATAATATGGCATCTATGACCAAACACACAGAGTGCAGGTCAGTGATGCAAAGACATGAGGATATAATGTGAGCGTAGATAAAAACATGGATAAACCCGTGCAGTTACATGAAATATATGATGCATAAATAAGCGAAGAGAAGCATTTAACAATCAAATAAATAAATAAATATTTCTCTCTCTCTCTCTCTCTCTCACACACACACACACATGGAATTTCCAGGAATCCTCCAACCCTTCCAGTTCGCCTCAAATCAGATATGTTTGTTCTCCCCAGATCAAAGGGAGGTCGCGTTAATAACTATTTTCAGTGTGCCCATGGGAATAGTCTTCTTGGCAGAGTACTGGCAGGGAAAGGGTAATGCTCACAAGGCAAATTTGAATAAAAGCTTTAAGAAAAACACTTTATTTTTGAACTTAAGTCAAGAGTTCAAGCTTCCCTGTTCAGCCACTGTTTGGGAATTCATTGCATTGCTCAAAGGCAATTTTTTTTACCTCGCCAACCTTTAAGGTACTACTGGGAGAAACACATAGTCTGACGCGTGACAACAGTTTGATGTCAAGGTGACACATGTTGTTGGGTGTTGTGCACCTGCGCTGCACCTGCTTGGTGTCATTGTTACTGAGGTGGAAAAATGCAATGGAGCGATCATCAAAAAGGCATATAGAGGTATTCTTTCATTTTTTTCCCCCATCATCTTCTGCCAGGCCACTTTCCATCCACTGTTGTATGAAGGTGACAAGGTGATGACCTCTTTCTCATCTCCCTTATTCCATTTAAAAGTACATAAAATACATTCTCCTCATCTACATCACCTAAAATTTCCTCACAGGCTGCTATTTGATTTCTGTGGTATATTACCAGCTGGTTGTGTGTGGTTGTCATAGTAACAAAAATGCAGCTTTAGAAAAATCAGTCAGTTTGTATTTGTGCCTTTCCTTTCTCAACATTACACTGTCTCTGTGCACAAAATCCAGACCAAAAAAATAGCTTTCCCAGTCTGGTGTAAGAGAACCAAACTGGCTTGCACAGGCTTGACCTCAAAAACCAACCAGCGCCTTTGGGATGAACTAGAACTGTGAGCCAAGTGTTATTGCCCTACATCAGTTTAGGACCTCAGTAATTTTGTTGTGGCCAATGGGAGCAAATCTCTACAAGCAGTTTCACAAATCTGGTGGAAAGCCTGAAACTAGAGGACTGGAGCCTATTAAAGCAGCATGTCCAAACAAATCTGGATTTATTATTTGTGTGTGGGATATATATGTATATATATATATATATATATATATATATATATATATATATATATATATACTGTATATACTGTATAGAGAGAGAGTATTTTCAGTAAATGATAATCCAATGCTGGTAAATTCAGCATGAAAACCAATGTTAGATAGGGGTTTATAATGATATGTGTGTCTGTTGTAGCAGATGTGGATCCCTTCCATCCCAGATGTGTCTGAAGTAGTCAACTGTTCACCACAGGGAACAAACTTATTTAGATTATTAGAGACTATTGTGTCTATTGTGCTACTGGTATCAGATGTAATTTTCCATAAAAATAGGGACACTGAGTTAAATGTTAGTAAAAACAGAATGCAATCAATGCAAATTTAGAAATTTTAAAACCCTATATTTAATAAGAGAACATGTCAAATGTTGAAAATGTAACATTTGACACACTTTATTAGGTACACCTTGCTATTACCAGGTTGCCCCCCCCCCCCT
>VUQI01015335.1:16158-40530 GCA_015106735.1 Paratilapia polleni
CCCCCCCCCGGCTTATAGAACTGCCTTCATTTTTTGTGGCATGTTCAAGAAACCAGTTTGAGATGATTTGAGCTTTGTGACATGGTGTGTTATCCTGCTGGAAGCAACCATCAGAAGATGGGCACACTGTGGTCATAAAGGGATGGACATCAGGTCAGCTGTGGTGGTGTTTAAATGATGCTCAGTTGGTACTGAGGGGCCCAAAGTGTGACAAGAAAATATCCCCCACACTATTAAACTACCACCTCCACCAGCCTAAGCCATTAATACATGGCTAGATGGATCCATGCTTTAATGTTGTTCATGGTGAATTCTGAACCTACCATCTGAATGTTGCAGCAGAAATCAAGACTCATCAGACCAGGCAAAGTTTTTCCACTCTTCTATTGTCCAATTTTGCTGAGCCCTTGTGAACTGTAGCCTCAGTTTCCTGTTCTTAGCTGACAGGAGCAGCACCCGGTGTGGTCTTCTGCTGCTGTAGCCCATCTGCTTTAAGGTTCGACGTATTGTGTGCTCAGAGATGCTCTTCTGTATACCTTAGTTGTAACGAGTGATTATTTGAGTTACTGTTGCCTTTTTATCAGCTTGAAGCAGTCTGGCCATTCTCCTCTGACCTCTGGCAACAGCAAGGCATTTTCACCCAGAGAACTGCTGCTCACTGGATATTTTTTCTCTTTCAGACCAGTCTCTGTAAGCCCTAGAGATGGCTGTGTAGACATGTAGATCAGCAGTTTCTGAAATACTAAGACCAACAGCTATGACGTGTTCAAAGTCTACATGCCTAAATGCACTGAGTTGCTCTAATGTGATTGGCTGATAATATATTTGCATTAATAAGCAGTTGAACAGGTATCCCTAATGAAGTGGCCAGTGAGTGTATATTGTGTTTTTGAATTTGATTTGACACGTTACATTGTTTTGCATCACCTCTCTGCAAAACCTGTATGCGTCATTCAGCATTACTGGTGCATTCACAGATGTGCAAGTTATGAATTATATGTGCAGTAATGCACCTCCATACTATCATGGATGCAGGCTTTTGAACTTTCTTCTCCTTCACCTAAAGGGTATTTTGTCCATGATTTCCAAAATGAATATCAAATCTTAATTTGTCAGACCACAGGACAGTTTTCCACCCAGTCCATCTTAAATTAGCTCAGGCACACTGAAGGCAGTAGAGTTTCTAGATCTTGTTTGTTTTTTTTTGTTTTTTTTTTTTAATTATTTGCATGGTATAGAATTTTAACTCACATGTGTGGATGCAGAGAAAAAATGTGACCTGCAGTGGTTTTCAGAAATGTTCCTGAGTCCGTGCAATGATTTCTGCTACAGAATTCTGTCTGTGTTTCATGTGGTGCTGCCTGATGGAGAGAAGATCATGGTCTTTTAATATTGTTTTTCAGCCTTTTCCTTATGTACAGAAATTTCTTCAGATTCTCTGAATCTCATATTACATAAATGATGAAACACCAAAAATCTTTGCAACTGGCCAAATTGCAGTGATGATGAGTAAAACCCTCCCCATCTTTACTTCTGAAAATCTCAGCCTCTCGGGGATGCTCTTGTGAAAACCAATCAAGTAACCTAATTATTTATGAAATGTTCCACCAGGTGTTTTCTTGTTTGCATTACAAAACCTTTACTATCTAAATCTTTTTGAAACATATTCATGGCAGACAATAACATTTCTCAGTTTCAAAAATTAGTATATAGTCTTCATTTCAATGGTTGCATTCAGTTTTTTGTTATTCACATATATGCATGTTGCCTGTATACCTATAAGAAAAAATCGATGTTCTTAACAGGATATGTATTTTGGTAAATCAGGTTTCTCTATTCCCCTTTTTATTCCCATGGCATTTACGTATTCAGCCTTTTGAAAAAAAACCTGACTGTAACCTGGTTACCTAAGTGCATATAAATTCACTGATTTACATAGACTATCTTTATCCATCTCATTAAGTTCCATCTTTATTCACACTTTCACAGTCCTTGAAACCAACTTCCATCATTTTGTGCCAAACACAGCATAAACAAATGGTCATTTAATCCATTCTATAAGTTAGAATAAGGCCACAGTGCTTTAATTTCCTGATGTTTTGACTTAGGGTAACACATAAGAAAATAATGCTGTAATTTGCATTATCAATATGCTTTTAATTGTGTATTGATAATGTTACATAAAGCAAAGACACACAAACAAAATGATGCATAATCAGTACTGACAGTCCCACAGCCCTCTGATCCTTGTTCAGTCCTGTGTGTGTGTGTGTCTATGTGTGTGACTGGAATAGCAGGTGACTTGTTTTGGTGCTGAGCCCCATATGTGCCACGTAGAAAGGACTGCACATGCGTGTGTGTGTGTGTGTTTGTCTAGCTAATCATGTGTGGCTGAGTGCACTCAACAACAACAACACCCCATCACCAGACAGACAGGCTGGCCGGCAGGGACCCCTGTCCACCATCTGTGTGTGTATGTGTGTGCAAACGACACACATACATACACACAATCACACACAGACTGGTGGTAGAGATGGTCTGGTCTCCACCTGTCCCCCCTGTCATTACCCAGGAGGTGATAGAGGGGAACAGAGTGAGTGAGGGAGAGAGAGCGGGAGAGATATGAGGAGGGAGGAGGGAGAGGGGGAGGGGAGGGCGGAACGGAAAAAAAGGAGGAGGTGGAAGAAGGAAGAAAGAGGAGAGAGAAACAGAAAAAGGAAAGAGACAGAAAGAGCAGGGAACTCAATGTGACAGAGTCGCAGGTGAAAAAACAGCAGAAAGAGACACTGAGAGACTGCAGAGCTGACCTGATGTGGCAGAGACAGAGAGACATGATGAGGATGGACAGACTGAGATTTGGATTGTGAGGGAAAGCATAGATCAAAAGGAATGGTGAGGAAAGGCGAAAAGACAGAAGAGGAGAGAAGGACTCAAATTTATGAAGAGGCCCAATGGTGGGTTAACATAAAAAAGATAAAAACTAGAGAAGGAAAATAACTAGTGTTTGAGCAGACTGAGAACAAAAGCCGTGACATTAAGATAAGCTGCGAATGAATATGATATGAAGAAAATGCAACTAAAAAATGTAACAGTTCATTTAGATCATTACATTGACGTTTCAGAAGGATGTTAGGAAAACAGAGTTTAAACACAGAGAGGCCACATTTATCTATCTGCATTTTGTTCCTCTCAATTCAAATATTGCTCAGGATACAGCTAGTGCTCATTCACGCACTGACACTTTCATGGAGACTGGTGCAAGTTAAAAGTGCTTGAATGTGGACAAATTAGAAATATAGACAGTACAACAATGAAGGCTTACTCTATTGTTTTAAATCATCCTTTTGCTTTGAGAGTTTAATGCTTAGCAGATTTGAATGAATATATTAGGAGGACTCATTGCACTCAAAGAACCGGCAAAGTCAGACTTTTTAAGCAGTTTTCACTGGTTTCACTGCTGATTCTACATGCCGATTTTATGTCTCAGTGACCTCTCCATTCATTTAGATAGTGGGTTCAAGATAACGGTGTGTATTTGATCCAAGATGGCTGCTGAGTTGTGAGACTTGCTTCCAGCCACCAATGAATGAAACAGTAACAATAGCTAAAGCTGCTGACAAGCAAACGCTGGAGAGCAAGATGGCCAGAAGACAAGCAATTGTTTCTTGCATGCTACTTATGGCATCCCCTTTGTCGGGCTGTGGCATCAGGTGAGGCAGAGGGCTGGAGACCTGGTCCTCACACCAAGCCAAGATCACATAGCATAACCATCAGATCAACATGCATGTCAGTTGATGGATTCTGTGCTGTGGCAGTGTCTGGCGGTGTCTTGCACACTGATTTAAGCACAGTTTGAGTTAGTATTAAAACACAAACATGAATACATCATGATGAAAGCAGCATCAGTATCTTAGGGCTACTTAACATAAACCACAGCAACCCCCTTCTTCTACAACTTTTTCTACAAACTGAACCTTTAAAAGATAATCCCAGTGTATTTCTACCTGTGTAATGTGCTTAAAGAATTACCCATGCTCCAACTCCAAAAAACAACTGTGCATTTTTGCTACAAGCTCTTCAGCACAAACACAGGTTAAACACAAAGCTATCCACAGGTCCGTGTGTCAATGAATGTGCAGGGTGATTCATTCATGCTGAAAGTATTCCTGAATGGAGATCGCTAATAAAGTTAGTGAACTTCCACACAGCTAATTTCAAAGTTTACTTTTTGTCAGACTCAAAAAACAAACATTTAAAATGATTTATGTAAAAATCACATTTTTTACCTTCACCAAGACGGTTATGTGATTGATTTGGTTTGTTTGTTTGTCTGTTTGTTAGCGGGATTACTCAAAAAGTTGTTGCATGAAAAATGTGCCAGAGGTGGAGCTTAGTCCAACATAGAAGTGATTAAATTTTGGAGTCACTCCGTATCCGGATGTGGATCCAGGAATTTTTTGGAAGGATTCTTTACCAGTACAAGATAGGGCAAAATCTGACATTTGTTATCTTCACAAATATATAGTTCTCAATGTTCTCAAGAAAATACCACAAACTAATCCAAATCCAGATATCCTTCTGGATCCTGGGACTTAATTCCAGCATTATGTGGAGGGAATTTTCAACCTTGTGGCAGCCTCAGACTGCTCAAGTTTTAGAAAGCTGTTAGGAGCTCGTTACCCAAGCATATACATTTTTTTTTTTTTTTTGGTTTCCCTAAATCTCTGCTACACAATAGCTCAATTAATGGGAAATTACAAATACACCAGATTAAAATAGACTGGAAATTTCCTTTGCCTGCGAGGCTAACCATTGTAGATTAATACACTCTAATGAGATGATATGACACTAATCTAGATTTAATAGTGTTTTCTCTGGATGTTACTGCTGTTAAACTCTAAGACATCTTTGGTAAAAGAAACACATTGCAGTAGTGAATATGGTTCTTACATAGTGGTGTGATGAAGCACTTCATTGTCCATCTGTCTTCTGTTTAACGCCCTCCATCTGGTACAGCTAAGCAATTACAGAGCAGCTGATTCATTGTTTCCTGTTATTCAGTGTTGCTTCACTGCTAAATAGTTGTTTTTTATTATTATTAAAAAGGGAATATGCCATTTTTAACTGATGAAACACCAAAAACTGTTCTGTTCAGATGTTGATCACAGAGCCTGAGGGTAAGCTTGATCCTGGTCATTTTAGGTGTTCTTATTACCAAAGAATTCATTTTGTACCATTACAAACAACAGAAATGTGAACTAGCAGTTTAGGAAAGATAAAAGGCAGGTGTGTATGGCATTATTTTGGCAATTATTATAATCATCACTGAGGGCGTTAAGCATGTGGATCAAATTTAATGTTTGTACACAAATGAGAGGACTTTTCCTCCCTTTATGTGCTCTGCTTTTGGTAACCTTTAGGTTTACATAACAGCTTATGAGAGTGAGAATTAACCTTGAACTCATGCAGCAATAAGCCACACACACACACACACACACACACACACACACACACACACACACACACACACACACACACACACACACTTGCAGTCTCTTACAGCTTTGAATTATCACACTTACAGTATATAGTCAGGAGCTGAGTCAACAACACTGTTTGAGTTTTCAAGAATGGTTTAGGGCCTGTGTGTGTGGGGAGGATGGATACAAGAGTTTTACTCTCAAATCTTGGGGAAAAAAAATATAGAAGCAAGGGCTAAACAGCTGCGCAGGATATTTGTGTCAAGATAGGCCAAGAGTTGTTACTTTCGCCTGCAAGCTGTAATTTACCTCTCTATTCACAACTGTTTATGTATGTGTGTCTAGGTCCAGAAGGTCTTGGATTTACTGTAGTAACCAGAGATTCTTCAGTACATGGTCACGGTCCAATTCTAGTCAAAAACATTCTGCCACGTGGGGCTGCTGTCAAAGATGGACGCCTTCAGTCTGGAGACCGCATACTAGAGGTACAGGACAGCCCAACCCAGGAGTTACGAAAATTAAGACAAGAAAGAAAGAAAACAAAACAGATAGATGATAATGATGGTGTTTTGACTTTGTGTGTGTTTGCAGGTAAATGGTGTGGATATCACAGGTGTGGGCCAAGAGGAGTTGGTGTGTATGCTGCGCAGCACGCGACAGGGTGAGAGCGTGTCTCTTGTGGTCCTACGGCAGGAAGACATGTTCCTACCCAGAGAAATGGTAAGACCAATCACAGTTACTGACATCCAAAGAAAGCAGTTTGTTGAGAGGATTACAGGCTGGATACAAGGATAATGACTTATTATTAATTCCGTTTTGTTTTCATATTTGTTGTTTTTGGTCCAATTAACAGACTTGCCCGGATGACGCATGACCTAAAAGACGTTACACACTTCCCTGTCCAATAATATTGCCCTTTTTAACTTAACTAAGCAGTCATGCAATGGAGTGTTTCAGAGAACTACATTATGATTGACTCAGCTGAGGTCATTTTAAAGCTTATTTTATTTAAATAATCAAATCTCTTCTTTCAGTCTTCCCCTGCCACATTGTTTGTGCTGAATTTCACCACTGCTTGTAATAATAAAAACATGTTTAATTCACCTTGGTTCTATTTTTTAAAAAAAAATCTTTTTCTGACTTTGCGTGGTTAACTATTGTGCAAGCACTGCTGATAATTATAACTATTGTTCTTTTTTTTCCATCCTAAATGTTTTGTTATCCCCTGACAATAAGTAATTTTATAAATATTTTTCTTGTAAGTTTTTTTTTTCCCATCTGCTTTCATCTTAGTTGTGATGCACACCTGTAGCTCTGTCACAGATGGTGATAACTATCATTTTTAGCTGTCTCTTATTTAGCCGCACATGATCACATTTTTCATTTGGTGTAATTTGCTTTTTGTCTCCTGTCTGCCTATCTCACACACCAGTTCATTTTTCCTACATCTTCTTTCCTTTTTGTGTTGCTTTTTGTGCCTCTCTCCACTCTGTGTGTCTCTTTCCACTCCTGTCGACTGATGTTTCCTCAACGGCTGCCAGGAAGTTCCATGTACAGACATGAGCTTGTGACCCTTAGCCCCATAGGAAATTCAGTTTCTGCAGACAGGAAAAGGAGCAATGTGTTTGTGCGTGTACCCGTGTTACTGTTCAGGATCGTTCACCATGTACGCATGTCTGAACTCCATGGCAGTCTCCTTTGTGTGAGGACCAAGAATACCTTTTTGAGCTGTGTTGCTGAATGTCATCCTGTTATGTGTCCACTCAGAACCACTCTACTACTGTAGTAAACCCTATACCACCGTAATGTTACACTGCAAACTGGGCCAGGAAGCTCAATTGCTCACCAATTGATGAAACAGTCCCATATGGATTGTTGGTGATCTGCCTTTCAAAATGTTCAAATGCACTAACCAAGGTGTTTTGTTTGCTTTTAAACCTGAAGTTTTATTCAGACAAAGGGGGAAAAAATATCTGTGCTAGAACTTTATTGGACTACACAAACTACCAAAGTACATGAAGTGCAATACTAGAAAAATGCACCTTAGTTTTAATGTTAACTTTTTACTATGGGATTGATTAGGAAAATTCAAAGCAAGTAGTGTAGGTGATAAGACACTGTGTTACTGCAGGTACCAAATGATATCCATATACCCTATGAAAGTTGGCAAGCCTTTGAAATAAAATTGAAATCTCATCTCTACAAGCGCAAAACACTTTGGCTGGTTGAACTGCAAATGGAAATAATATATTGTACCCTGATATCTTTTTTTTTCTTGCCTTGCTACTTTACTATGTGTTTAGCTTAGCTTTAAGCCTCTTACCATTCAGCTCCAACACACTGGTAACAGGGTAAAATATTACTCACCTGGTAAGGAAACCAAACTTGCATTGGTCCTTTGTTATTCCTTCACACACTCAATCAGAAATGACCTATGTGAGTATTGTCCTTCTGCAGAGAGAATCTATGCACCACAATGTGTCCCATAGGTAAAGTATTGTTCTTTGAATTCTGTTTTTGGAGAGATGCATAAACCAGCCTAGATTCAAGGACACCCCTGGAGTACTTGTCTTTATTTTTTTTGTATTGTTCATGACTGCTCACAGCTTATTAACATTTATGCTTAAATCAACTTTAGAGGCCGATTCCTTATGACCAGTTGAATTAAAAACAAAAAACAAAAACAAAAAAAACAAAAAAAAAACAACGCGATTTTAAATAGACATAGATATTCAGGTCCTAAGGACCTTAGTTCGCTCCTGTTTTCCTGGTCTGTTAGAAAGGCTTATTTTGTTTTATTATGAACAAGAAAAAAAACACTTTCAAGATATTGATTATTCAGAACTTACTGTAAGGTATTGTAACTGTTACACAGTGGTCTTTAAAGACATAGTTACTGGAGTTGTAAAGCCTCATCTTTTGCCCAGTGTGTATTTGTCAGAATGATCAGTTCCTTAATAACATCACTGGTGATATTTGATTAAATGTTTCTACATTTAACACGGACATTTGCGCAACATTCTGCACAGCAGATCAAATTAGATGCACTTTTTACTGTGAGAGCTGGGAGTTTCTGCACTCGATGCTGAAATAAATGAATGATAATACAGGTTATGTCTGAGCAAAAAGGAACAGATGTGTTGCAAAGAGATGTAAAAGAGAGTGTGGTTGGAATTCAGACCATTCTATTACATAGAAAGAGAAATGTGTGTCTGTGTGGTTGGATGTTTAGAAAGATGACACAAAAAACTGAGGAAGTGACTCTGCAAAAAAAAAAAGTGTGTGGATTCATTTTGACACCAAAGTCAAAATGAATCAATTTTGACTTTTTTTTCTTTTCATAAAAAGACACAACTACAGCTTGAATTCAAACAAATTTACTTTTGTTTGAATGGGTTTGGTTTGTGTGTATGTGCGTGGATGCTTTTTGTATGTACTGTATGTATGAGTTTCTCCTCTGTTTGCCTCTCCCTTTTCTTCTCTAGTGTCTCTCTCTTTCTCTCCCTCTCTCTCACTTGCCCTCACCTGTCCTGACAGGCAGTCTGCCCCAGTAGATTTCACCTCTGTCTAATTAACAGCTGGTGGTATTTATTCAGCAGTCACAACACTTTTCAAGAGCAGCAAATACAGTTACAGTTCTGCAGAGTGGAGCTGTGAACACACTCCTTGATTGAAATTTTAATGCGATATAGTGCAGTACAGTGTGTGGATATGCAGGATGAGGGATTTCAGGATGGTGGTAGTCATCAAGCGCAGCTGTTTTAGTGGTGAGAGTTTTTAAAAAGGTACTGTGACTAGTGTTTCT
Organism: Paratilapia polleni; assembly: GCA_015106735.1. Taxonomy (NCBI): domain Eukaryota; kingdom Metazoa; phylum Chordata; class Actinopteri; order Cichliformes; family Cichlidae; genus Paratilapia; species Paratilapia polleni. The sequence goes on from VUQI01015335.1 coordinate 25,444, forward strand.
GAAGTGCCCGTCTGTTGTTAATTATCGCGGTATACATATTGACAAGGACTGAGCAGAGTAGTTGGTTAAAGGAACAGGTCAAAAATGTATTGGCAGAAATACAGAAAATGCAGAAACATAATATTGATGCAAATAATAATAATAATATTAATAAAAAGACATGTAGTAGAGCATTTATCAGAAATAAACATATGTAGATTTTTGTTATAACACAAGCAGCCATGCTTACTAGATGCTCTCTGTACTTTAAGTGTTTATTAGCATAAAATAGTTGCTTTTCTTTGGCTGGTGGTGCAAATGCTGCCTATAGACAGTATGTTGAAGTAATGGATTTCACACTCAGTTTGTATTTTTATCACCTCAAAAAAAAAGAGCATAAATCTAATAATATTATCACACCTCATTAACTGGCATATCTTCCTGGTTTGCTGGAATGCTATTTCACACGAGCAGCATTTACACAACTCTCCATGTTTTGTCATTGACTCCCCGTAGCTTGAGGATGGCCATGTACAGACTGGCGTTACTGACCCTCACCATCACATTTAAACAAAAGCCTCATATACATATAGGTGCATCACTTGGAGTAACAATACAGCCACTCAAAAGGAGAAAAATCACATGTTTTCAGTTACATGCTCAGATACAGTATGGTGCTAACCCAAATCACAACTGAGTCTTGACTTTCTTTAGTTTACATTTATTTTGTTTTGTCTCCCAGAGATTTATCTTCTTGGTAACTTGCTTGTTTCAAACATTGGACTAAAATTAACAAAATAATTGTTCAGAGATTTATTTGAAATCAAGGTCTTATTAAGCTATGATGGCTCTAGACTTTAATCATGAACACTGACTTTTTGTCAGGATTTTTTTTTTAGCTATTCTTCTGCATGTGCATTTTATAGTTTGTCAGTGTTCGGTAAGGATAACATTTCCCATCATTTGTTAACAATTAAAAGACTTCAATTAATGCGAAGGAGCAACTTTGTGCCGTCATTAAAAGCAGGAAAAATAACTCGTGTCGTTTGAAGTTTGATGGGAATAACTGCAAGTTTTTTCTAACATTTTTTTGTACAACTCTTTCTATACAGTTCCAACCATTTTTAACACATTTTCTATCAGTGTTAAAACTGTAATGTGACTTAAGTTTCAGACTTTTTTGGTTTATGTCAGTTTGTTTGTGTTTATGGAGAGGAAACAGTAGAAGGATGATGATGAAATGATGGAAGGATCTTGTCTATCTTCTCCTCCCCCTCTTCCGTTGTCTCATTTTAGCCCACCATCTGGTGTTGTCTGCTAATGTGTGCGCTTGCTGTAGAACAAAGACATTACACCAGCTCTAAACACACACGCACACACACACGCTCTTACTCAAAGTCACTTTTCTGTGAAATAAAATCATCTTCATACACATTCCACAGTATAGCAAGTGTACATCCTGCTGTGTTGGCTCTCTGTAAAGGCATTTTGCACACACACGTACAGTCACTCACACAAACAACATAAAACAACATTTTTTCTGTAATTTTCTTCGCACACGAACAAGCATACGCCTGCTGAGTTGGCCAGTGTGTTGAAACTAATGTTTGAGACAAAGATGCTCTTTTCTGCTTCCAGACTTTTCACACCTCCCTTTCCCCCACTACCTCCCTTTCTTTTCTTCTTCTATACAGTTTATTTTTTCTTGCATGTCACTGACGACTTCCTTGTTTACCCTTTGCCAGTCTGCTAAAGGGCTCTAAAACATTTTGTCATAAAAAAAAAAATCCTTTACTGACTTTTGATAGCTTTTAGTGAAATAAGAAGAGTTTGCGTTTAGTCCAGGACTTTTTTTGTGTTTGCTGTTTGGTTAGGTTAAGACTGCTTGATAGACCATTTTATGTGTAAATTTCCTGGCAGCTTGCTAGTGACTTTTTTTTACCCTCTTCTATGGTCTCTATGTGCTTTGTTGACCTTCATTGGTTGGACTTGGCTCGTGGTTAACAGTGGTAGACGGGTTCATCCAATCACCTCCCAAGTATTATTTTGAAAGGCAACTGGCCAGATGATTGTGTGATATTGGAATACCCTGTATAATGAAAATTAAACAGCCACTATACATCCAGGGGTCCTGAGCAAGCTTCAGCATGTGACGAGTTGGGAGTGAGCCCACTGCCTTAGTTTCCAAGTAACACTCGTGTACCAGGATGGTTAGGATTAGAAAGGAGTACATCAGAGAGACAGCTCAGGTTGAGCAGTTTGGAGACAAAGTTAGAGAGGCGAGGCTGAGATGGTTTTTACATGTGCAGAGGAGGGATAGTGGATATATTGGACAAAGGACGTTGAATATGGAGCTGCCAGGCAGGAGGAAAAGAGGAAAACCACAGAGAAGATTCATGGATGTAGTGAAGGAGGACATGCAGAGGGTTGGTGTGGCAGAAGAGGATGCTAGGGATAGGGTCAGATGGAGGCAGATGATTCTCTGTGGCATCCCCTAAAGGGAGCGGCTGAAAGAAGAAGGAGGAGGAGAAGACTTGTGTAAATTGAACCAAAATTATGAAATGTATGTAAATTGTGACAATGAACCACTATTGTGTTCCAAACTAGTTGTGATTTCATAAAAATTATCTTTTGAAATGCTCATATTAGATTAAACATCAAAGTAGGTTTTAGGGGACAGAGGAACCTTTGTGTTTCAGCAAATACAACTATGAAGTAAAAACAGTAAATCCTTCTAGATATTGACGGTCAAAAATCCAAGAAAGTAAAACTTTTTCAGTGAAGTGAGATTTTAAGCTTGAAAACTTGTTGGTTTGGTAAATACTAGAATAGATGAAAGAAGAACAGAATGAAGTGTAGTGGGATGTCTGTCTCAGGATTCATCTACCCCACCGTAAGCATATAGGCGTAACACGGTGCGCTACGCAGTAGATGACAATATGAATACAAACTGTTTACAAACACACTTTGGCTACTAATACACAGGGCTGAATGATTTAAATCTGATTCCATCAGGATTTTTATGTAGCTATGCTTTTGGCATCTACTGTCTGTTGAGCCACACGACCGTCTTCTGTCTGCTTCTTTCCCTTTTTTTTTCCACAACAGGAAACATACTTTTTAGCAGCAGATGCTCCGCACACACACAGACACACAGTGACATTTAAATCAGTAAACAGTTAGCAACTGGTGACAGAGCACATTCAAAACAAAACAACTTTATTGAACAGTTTCCTCATTCTGATAATCCCTCATCCATCACCACTGCAGCCATTGTGTGTGTAGGCACACTTCTTTCCAGTCTGTTGTCTCTTTCTGTGTGTGTGTGTGTGTATGTGTGTTACATCTCGCTGATATTGTCACCAATGTGACCTCACAGAGTCACTACAGTAGATCCCCCATCTGTTACACCCTCAGAGACCTGTGTATGCACACACTTATACACACATACACACACACGCAAACTCCTTGGCAGCTTGGTGTCTCTGCAGGAGCTGCCATCATCCCAGTGGAGAGCAGCTGAGAAGGGTATCACATCTCTTTTCTCTTTTTTTCTGGCTCTCTGTCTCATGTGACATCTCTGTGTTGTTTATTGAAGGTTTAGTAGCTTCTTCATCATCTTTTCATCCAATGACACTGCTGTGTCTTAAACCCCTTTGGACACAAGTGTCATACATACTCATACATGTCAGTTGTGGATTCAACCCAACGTGGGCATAGCGTCTTATACCAAGATTATACTCATTTGCGGATATGCACGCAGACAGTTGTGGACTCCACAGGCAAGTGGACAAGACACATTTGGAGTTTGCTTAGAGGCCAAATGCGTAGTTGTTGTATTGTAGTGTAGCGTCTATGCGAGTAGTCCGCACAGTCATAAGAAATTTTAGCGCACATGGACTGAGCCTTGCATACATCTTGTAATGACGTATTTTACATCACTCATATTCAAGGAGAACCCTACTTACTCATGGAGACGAGAATTTTGAACAATAAGTGGAAAAAAAAGCATATAAAACAGGGACATAGTTTCCACATCTGAAAACTAAAGCCTGGTGCTGAATTCCCTTAAGCATTCTTTCTGTTGGCCACCAGGAGGCAACACTTCTGGTTGCAAAAAGTAGTTTATGGCACGTAAATGGGAAAATGGCCCTTGGCTCACTTGCTCTGTGACCTCAGTAATCGCTGTCCTGATGAGCTTATGGTCTCAGTCGGTAGTTTCAAGTCTTATTGAATAAAAGCTTCTTTCAGCTGCTCACTTATTCGCAAGGGGTCACCACAGCTGATGGATCCACATATTTGATGCTGTTCCTGATGCAACTGTCCCAGGGATTTTTGTCTCCTCCCGGTCTTGAACCGATGAATACAGCGTGATATTCAGAAGGACATACACTAGGGTGTATTTTAGGGCAGGCCTACCTTGTGATTGACAAACTGCTACCATATGGGCATGCAGCGTTATCACATCTGCCCCTCACGTGTCATATCTGGTTTCAAAACACCAAGAACAGCAAAGACTTCACTAACCAAGGGTGACATCCATCTTTGATATACAGTCAGTGATAAAGAAAATGTTTCCCTGCAGGTGTGAATGTGAGATCTGTCTTTGTGTGTAAGTATAAAAATAAATAATGTAGCCCTACAAAAGTTAAAAAGGGAATTGGGTTCTTGGGAAACGGTAAACACTTTAAATTGACACAGCAGAGAAGAGGTCTGAACAATGCTGTGGTTTTTGAGGCTGTACCTGCTTGCTTTTTCCCCTCATTGTATCACAAGCCCTTTCGAACACTTTTGCTTCTGCTCCCACGACTCATTGTCGCTGCACACATTCCCCAGTTACAATCAATTTCTGAGTTCACCCTGACATGTCAGCTATTTTCTTTAATGTTTCAATGTGTAGAAGACAGCAGGTCTGATTTTTGCTGTTGCTCTTGCCAAAAAGCGGTTCTGTGTTTATGTGGGGATCATCAGCACATGAACAGAAGGCTGCCCAGCTCGCACCATGAAACCGTAATGTAATGTGATGGTCCATGACCACTTGTAAGCTTGGAAAACGAACCCTGTGCCACCAACACCTGCTGTGGATTTCACATAACCTACATGCTAGCTTGCCCTGCATGTGCAGACCTTTAATTGGGAAATCTGTATTAGCAGCATTAGCAGTTTACTTGTTGAACTGCAAAGAATGGCAGACATCAGCGAGCCAGAGTACACTGTTCCTGTACCCCTCCGTACAGCTTCTCTACATGGATGTCAAACAGTTTCCTTTCTTAAAAAAAGCTCTTTCCATAATATTTTCTACATAGACATGTTCCTCCAAAACGTCCTCTGTTTTGTGACTCCTTGTCATCTTTATTCCTCTGTAGGGTTGTAAATGCTCCTTTGTCTCACTAAGATTGTGGACTGTGGGTTTTCCGCTACTGCTTTTACTCCAGCCATTAGGGGGAGAAGAGGGTGTGGGGGATTGGACAACAGGGGCCCATCCTGTGGTCGGTAATGGGACAGTTATTTTCATAAGTCAGAAGCATGGCCCATAATGTCAGGTCCGGTCCCTGGGAGTACTTACCTCAGCCATTTGTGTGTATGTATGCGTATGTGATCACACTGCCACTTTTAAGTACAGTGGCTACTGTTGTTTGGCCTTGTAAAATGGATCCTTGGGCAGTCATTCACACGGCATGGGGCTGTCCACACACATTCACAGAGTCTCAGCATGGCTGGGTGGAAGGGCATCTGTGCACCATTCTCATTAAAAGACCATGTTGCCGAAAGCAGGTGTCCTCACAAATACACACAATAGAGGAACAGTAGAATTTATAGCACAAGAGTGTTAAAGTAGATCACAAAACTGATAACTAAAATTATGATCATCGTTCTTATTTTTTCTTTATTGTTTTAATCTTTCTCTGGTTCTCTTTCTGGCTAACAGTTCATCTGTCCTTTAAAGGTTATGTAGGTGATGTAGCTGACTGTTCACGCTCATTTTCACATAATGTGTCTCTCCATCATTCTCTCTGTCATGTTTTCCTGGCGCAGTTTAATAAAAAAAAAAAACAACAAAAAAAAAAAACGCACACACAAACACACCAACCGAGCTGTCTTTTTAATAGCTTGTCCTCTCGTTGATCCATCATCGTGGCAACCCATTTAAATGTTAAACGACCGGCATGAGGAGCAAACTATGCAAACAGCTTTTTCTGTAAGTGGATGGATTTGATAGAGTTTAGGGAGCAAAGACCTTTTCATAGCCACAAACAGCACACTAGTGTTTATTATTTTAGTGCACACAAATATAACCACCCCTCATAGTAATGAGGCTGAAATAATAGAAATGTTCAATAGAAATGTTCAATTAAATTGTGGTGTGCTTTAATATTTTGGATGTGCCCATGTCTACTCCTGTAGGTTTTTTAAACCAAATCGAGGTAATTACTTTTTTTTCCTGAGTTCAGTTCAGTTGAATAGAAGCAGGTAAAAACCCAAAGTCAGATTTGACTCCAAATTCTGATTTTCTTTAATGATTTTTCTTACTTTCCTCACTACCCGTTAAACTATCAGACCTCTGAGGATGTGCTTGTTCGTTGTTTTACTGGGAAATTGAATTCATCACCGAGAAAAACAACTTTACATACATTTGCATATTTTTGTCAGATTCCATAAAACATCTCACTCCGTTGTGGGTGGTCCTGACCCCCTAGCTGAGAATTGCTGGTTCAAACTTTTCTACAATACAACACCCATTCTCTGCTCTAAATTCATTCTGACATTTGTTCTGTCCTGTGCTGAGTGTAAGAAAAAGAAATCATAAATAACAAAAGAAAGCAACTGAATCAGACAAATAAAAAATGTAGCGGTGGCAGAAAAACTGAAAAGTTGCCAAATCATGAACATTAATTTGGACAGACTTTTAGAGGCTAATGAATTCTCACTGTAATTATGCACTGAAAGTAGCTAACATTCCTCTTCTGGGTGTTTTGAAGTTCTGTCCAAGGTCGGAAAGCTTCCTATCAGGTCTGGACAGTCAGTCTGATGGGGAAGTTTTTCCAGCAGGGAAAACAGTTTTCTGCAGAGTAGAGGACTTTGTGTCGGCTTAACGCTGTTAAACCTACAATCCCCACAGACAAACAGTGTCTAAAGCTGACACTGCTGACCCACGCAAACACACTCACACACACACACATGCACAGAGAGAGGCTCAGACTGACTTAATGCATGTGCATAGCCACATACACAGACATGGACGTTTTAACAAAAATATACTGTATATATTGGCAATGGACAATTGAATGCAGTAATTTATGTGAATATACAGACAGCTATGGACAGAGACCGACACAAAGCTGCAGCCACTGAAATTTTAATGCAACAGGAAACATACACACAGCTTGAGTCATTAGGAAGCACCCCTGCATCCTGTGAAGCACAGTCAAATATGATTAGAATAAACGAGGGCTGGGGGATGTGGACAGAAATCTCTGTATCTTTTGGCTAAATGGTAATACATATATATTTTGGTATTTTTCTACAAAGTGTGCTAAATGTTCTGCTGTAAGTGAAAGCCACATGTGAGATGTCACAAGCACAAAAATGTATGAAAATGTCCTGTCTCTTTCCTTGCTGCAGAAAGCTGCTAAAGACTGCTCAAATGACATCTGTGCTAATTAGCATATTTATGATGTCATCATGCTGTATTTGCTGCTCTTCTGCTGTTGTCTGACAGAGTCATCACACTCACAAGTTAAGGATGACTGCGCTGTGATTTCAGCTCGATTTAAATGTAAAATGATGAATCAAAGAGAAAGTTCACATGCGGCTCCTTCACATCTTTGTCAGCTGAATGTTCTACTGCTACTCAATGAACAGAATAGATGTTGGTACATTTGTTGCTAGGTGCTTTTTCTTTGGGGGGGGGGATTAGTAATAATGAGGAGAATTTGTGCAACATCAAACTATCAAGCCTGGAAATGTCACTGTAAATGCTTTGCTTGGATATAATGTGAGTAATGCAAGCTTTAATTTTTGAAACGTGTTTAATTGTAACATTCTTTTTGGTGAGTTACTCTAACTATGAAATTGCTAACAAAGGTGCTTTAAGATAATATTTTTCATGCAGAGTATGACCCATAGGATCAGAACATTTTAGAAATGTGGGCTGAGCTATACAGCTGGGTAATTTGCTTCATAGTTCAGTCGTCCTATCTCCCCCCTGTGGCATCACCGATGACCGATGGCATTGGTGCCAGGCGGCAAAAGAGCCTACCATTATGGTAGTGCTAGCCTTCCTCCATAACGTACAGTGTGTGGCTTAAACGTGCATCAAAAAACAAAAACAAACAAACAAAAGCGCAAGGGCAAAAGAGAAATGCACACACTGGGAGTTTATTTCTCACTTCCCGCATTAGAGACTTTTGCATGTTAACATACTGATTTAGCCAACTGTAATTAGTGAACATAAGTAGCTGGATACCAGCTGAACAGCTATATTAAGTAAATTTAATGGCCTGAATTTTTAAATTTGGTCCTATAGTTCCACTAACCTGTCCAGTTTTGGGGGTTTTTTTCTGCGTAAAATATCTCACCTGTCCTTCCTGTCCTCTTCATCATCACCTCCCCACATGCAGCCAAGTTCTTCACTGACCAGCCCTGCGAATGCGCTCACATTACGCTCAGAGTTAAAAATCCATCCAGCAGTCAGAAATATCCTCCTCCTGTTTTCTCTCATTTGATGATGATGATGGATCAGTGTAGCTGCTCCACACATACAGTATACATCAGCTTCAAAGTGTGCAGAAGTCCGGGCATGAACGTGTGTGCGCGCCCAATGCACGCCCAGACACGTCTGTGTTGCATGTGTCGGTTATACGTGAAGCTGAGGCTTGGCAGATTTAATTTATTATGAATCTCAGCATAATGACAATGTTAATTTCATGCATAAATGGTGAAATTAGATAAAGATCACCTTGATTGGTGAGCTATCACCATTAACTTTGAGCATTGTTGATTCCAGACATCACTGTCTATCGGCACAACTCTACTGAGCTATAAAGTTGAAGGTTTCACAACTAAGCATTTATTTGAGTTTGTTGAAACTCAAATCCTGTTTTTACTTGTTAGTACACTTCAGATCATGTGAATAGTATAATCCATGTGCTGTGCCACAGCTCTTAGTCTATCACTGAGCCATCACAGACACATAATTTTGTCTGTCAGGGTTTACATACTTTCTTTGTTTACAGTATTTGTCCTACTAACTCTACCTCAAACTTAGTCATTACTGCCACATATCTGTCTTGATAATATGCTGTCTTTTACCATCTTTCTGGCTTTATGATAGTTTTTATCTATATAGTCAGTCTCTCTCTGGTTCTTATTTCTGTCTTTCACCATCTTTCCTCATTATATTCACTCTGCTCTTCCTACTTTAGTCTCTCTGGCTTTCTGTGTTTGTCGTCTTCTCCAATTACCACTTGAAAATGCACAGGTCATTTTATTCATATTGCAGAGTTCAGAGACGGGGATAAAAAAAAAAAAATAGGTGGGTATATAAAAGCAGGGGGTCCAAATGGCTTCTTTTCTTTTTACTTTTTTGTTTTTTAAAATAAAACTCTGACTACAGTTTTTAGTCAGAGAGAAATTTAGTTCAAATGCACCTGGTAGTTTGTCTCAAATGGAAAAGCTTTTAGTTTAGCTTTTGGAGACTGTTCAAGCTCAGTGAGCTAACCCTCTGCCTCGTCGTCTTCACCTTGTTTCCAACCCTCTCCCTTCGTCATTACTGTCTCACCTCGTCTGCCTCCATTACTCTTTGTCGCTTCCAGAGGGATGAGGTGTCCCGTGTGCCGGGTGTTGTTGTGGAGAATGGGAAGGAACAGCTCATGTTTGAGGTGCCCCTCAATGACACCGGCTCAGCGGGGCTTGGCGTCAGCCTCAAAGGGAACAAGTCCAGAGAGACAGGAGAGGATTTGGGAATCTTCATCAAATCTATCATACATGGAGGAGCTGCATACAAGGTGACACAATATTCTCTTACATACCCTTATTTAAATCATTTTATCTGTACAATGTAAGATTCCTTTTGCACACAACAAAAATCTTTGCACACAACACTCACGTGAGGGCCATTTGCCGTGTACTCCTGCTCTGCTAATCTTTGACCTCTTATTCTCCACTCGACATGTCATAGACAGCAGAAAGGTAGACAGACACGTGCATGCACACACACTCTTACACTGGGTGCAGCTGTTAGTGTTTGTGCACAGACAGACAGAAATAGATGGAAAGGGCTTGCTGTAGAAGCATTGTAAATATCCTGCCAATGAAGTCAGACAGACTGAGCTGATAGAAGTCTCAGTCGATGAGGTGGAGACTGTGTTAAGTCAGACAGCCTTGAGAATGCGTGTGTGCATGATTTAAGTCATTTTGGCTGATTTAACCTCATAGAGACACTCAGTGAAGGCAGGTGTCTGTGTATGGGTGAGTGAGTGTCTGTGTGAGCTGTCTGTCATAGCTCACTGATTTCCTCCCAGTCTTAAAAAGAAAGAATATCAGACCACACAGCGTATGAAAATTAATGGTGAAGTTTATACTATTCAACATGTAGCTATCAGTTACTCACAGACACATGGGCACATGCATGTAGACAAAGTTGCAAAGACCTGGAAACCAGAAATACAATATATCTGTAATGCAAAACGTGGAAAAGGCACACAATATGTTAAGTAAAATGCTGTGTGCTTTTTACAGGATGGACGTCTGCATGTCAATGACCAACTGGTGGCTGTAAATGGAGAGTCTCTACTGGGACGCCCCAATCATATGGCCATGGAGACGCTCCGGCGCTCCATGTCACAGGAGGGAAATGTAAGAGGGACAATCCAGCTGGTGGTGCTGCGGGCTTTAAAGGTATACTCACTGTTTGTGCAGTATAAGTCCCTTTTATTTTCCCAGTTGATATAAAATAACACAAAAACAATATATGTCCTCAATAATCTTGAATAGATATTGGAGCCGAATTATTGAGCCAGTGAGCAGTTAGTCACTAGGCTGAAAAACAATTGTAAGCAACTTTACAATAATTTAATCTTTTAATGTCATTTTTAAGTAAACACAGAAAAATATGTGTGAATATATTCTGGCATTCTCCTTCTTTTGTGATTGTAAATGTTTTTTTATCAGTCATAAAAGACGGGAAGATGTTACCTAGGCCTCAAAAATCTTTTGATATGTGTTTTTCAGTGCTACCATTTAAAGCCTTATCAACCTGTAAATTAATCAGGGTAAAGGAAAGGGTCTCAAAGTTTTGATAACAAAGTGCCAATTTAAAGAGCCAACAAGTGCTTGAGAGCTGCACAGGGAAAAAAAATAATTCTTTTAGTTTGTGTTTGTGCCATTTGTCACGGGCTGCGCCTTAAGAAACCTGGGGGTGAAGGGACACTCTTTGGTGTGAAGCTTCATGTATATGAATATAAAGAACATTTTAAATGGATAAATAAAAATGAAACATTCAAATAAATGGCACTCTTTATCATCACAGAAAGTCAGAAAACAAACATTGAGTTTCACTTATTCTGTATTGATATGTTACAGTGATGAAAAATAAAGTTTTCACAGGACTCTAAGTACACCCTTACTGCTTCCATAGGAAGGGGGTAAGGGGGGTAAGTAGCAGCCAGGTGCTGCTAATCAAATACACTCAATTAATTAATCATCAGCAAGTGTGACCACCTCTGTAAAAGTAGAAGTTTAGGCAGTTTATTGGTCTGGAGCATTCAGGTGTGTGTTAACACAATACCACAATCTTCCCAGGAGGGGACGTCCCAGCAAATTCACCCCAAGGTCAGACCATGCAATGCTCAGAGAAATCGTAAAAGACCCAAGAGCTACATCTCTGACTCTACAGGCCTCAGTTAGCGTGTTAAATGTTGAAGTTCACGACAGTACAATTAGGAGAAGACTGAACAAGTATGGCTTGTTTGGAAGGGTTGCCAGGAGAAAGCCAACTTAGGCAGTTGCATCTGAACAAACCATAAGACTTCTTGAACAATGTCCTTTGGACAGACAAGACCACAGCCACAGGACCTGGGCACCTTGCAGTCATTGTATTGACCATGAACTCCTCTGTATACCAAAGTATCCTAGAGTCAGATGTGAAGCCATCTGTCTGACAGCTAAAGCTCGGCCAAAATTGGGTCATACAGCAGGACAATGATCCCAGGCACAGCAGTAAATCTAAAACAGAATGGCTGAAAAAGACTCAAGGTGTTGCAATGGCCCAGTCAGAGTACAGACCTCACACGGATTGAAATGCTGTGGTGGGACCTTAAGAGAGCTGTGCATCAACAAATGCCCACAAACCTCAATGAACTAAAGCTATGCTGGAAAGAAGAGTGGGCCAAAATTCCTCCACAACAATGTGAGAGACTGATACTCATACTCAGAAAACAATTACTTCAAGTTATTGCTACTAAAGGTGGTTCTACAAGCTACTGAATCATGGGGTATCTGTATGTATATATATATTCATCCAGTCTCTCCATCCTTGGCCACTTCTCTCTTCTCTGCTCTCATAGGCAGCAGCAAAAAAGTATTTACACAGCTATTCCAACTTTGTGTTTATATGTGTGTGTGTGTGTGTTCCTCTGTGTGTGTGTTTATGACGGCGTGTTCTTGACTCAGCCGTATCTTCTTTCTTTATAAGTAAAAGAGATGCTTTTCATCTCGTCTGCTTTTCAGCTGATGCCTTTTACACGGCTCTGTAGTCTGTTTGTAGAAACCCTTGCACACACAAAGCCAGGTCGTGGGCTCAAGTGTGGATGGCCCTTTGGATGACCTGCTGGTTATTGAAAAAGCTGTACAAGCTACGTAATGTGCTCACACACAAGCACTCCAAACACACAGACAGACACCTGAATTAACACCATTCAGAGAACAGTGGTTACTCTTATTTAAGCTATGTGTATGTTTAGAGTTGTTTGCACCCACTGATGCAGTTTAAATGGGGTAGTCACATTAGAAATAACTTTAGCGTGACACAAATTATAAGAAATTTGACTTAGCATATCAGTTAACACCCTTATTAAGGTTAACACCCTTATTTATTGAAGTATACTGATCAGGGCATCCCCTGTCAATAGCTTGATGGGGAAACCTGTTAGCAACATCAAAGAGGCACATCCATGTTTCCCACTTTGTCTTAAAAGTGGAAGAGGAAGGAAAATAAGAGCGGAAGATAAAGGCAGACCTTACACTGCTCTGCCTTTATCAGATAAGAGACTGTACCTTAAAAGCCTTTTCTGGTCTCCAGCATTGATGCTTTTCAGCATTACAGAAGTGGACCACTCTACTTTTTCCCCCGTCTGATCCCATTTTTTCCTTTTCTTAGATATGTAATTTTCTCTCTCTGTCACTCAGTTCTTCTCACTGTTTATCTTGCCAGCTCTTCCTAATCTCTCACTTTATCCTGCTACTCCTTTAATATAGGAACTATACAAACACCTTCTGTCTATATAGGTATGGTTCTGCAGGTTCAGTGGGAATAATCTGACATTGTTCGTGGCCATCTTTACTTACAAAATCCACTCTGGTGATTATTATGGTTGATGCTTATCATGCAGAATAACACTCACTTGTTTTCAGGCACATTGAGATGCCTACACATTACCTTCTGACAAAAAACTTGCAACTGGATTTGAGCTAAAAACAACAAGTTACAACTTAGTGTTTATCATGCCCTTTAGAATGAATTTAAACTTATTTTTAGTTCTTTTTGATTTTCTATAATCATTTGACTCAACTGTTGTGTGTAAAGCAGCAATCTTGTCATCATTAGAAAGTCTTTCCTTCTAAAAAGAACTGCAAACAGTTCTCGAGCACAGAAAATGAGAGGAAAAAACAACATCTCTGTAACTGACACACAGCACAGTGTTGTGTGAGGTGTGTGAATGTGTGCTGCTGCTAAAGAAAGAAAACTGCACATTCTTTTTTTGTTTGTTTCTCCACTTGAACAAAGTGGACAATGTTGGTTACTAATGGTTTTGTATTCAGAAGGGAGAATGAAACTCTATTTTAATAAGATTTTACTGATAATTGATAATTTGCAACCCTCTGCGCTGACTTTAGAGTTATGGATAAAAACAACTAAACAGAGAACAGACACGGGGTGATGCATGTTTGTCTGTATTTAAAGCCAATGTTTTATACCTCAACAAGCTCTTTTTGGTATCTGATAAAGCATGTATCTTTCAAGAGGAATCTGATTGCACTGTAACACTAACTAATGGGATGAATGCTGGGAGGGAGCCAGGAAGGGGGCCTGTTGGATCACTAACACACTGCAGAATGGTGTGGTCTGCGTTGGAGTTGGGAGGAGGCTGAGCGAGGGACAGGAGCTGGTGCTGGGTGCAGGGTCAAGAGTAGGATGACAAGGAGGATTTATTACACACACAGAGTGCTGTTATGTCTTCTTTGTTGTTAGAGAGTAGGGATTATCCAATGCAGAGGGGCAAATACAACAAAGAAACACAAAGTACACTGAATCTCAAAGCCAGAATAGCATACATATGCATGCATGTTAATGAATCCGTACAGTTTTCTACACCCAAACACAAATGACAAATAAATGCAAATTAAATTCCTAAAGAAATAATACATGCACAAAGAGACATATCAACAGTATAATCAATGCTTTGTTTGGCTATTACAGAGCCCTCAGAGGGCTCTCCTTTGAGGGGGATAGGTGTCAGAGTGACTGTTAGTGCCACACACATTGAAAAGGGAAGCAGTGCTGAAGGTGCTTAGAACTCTATGGGGCATGGGAAATGGAGTCCCCTCTTTCACCTTGACCCTCCACTGTCTCTTGAGTGTCTGCCGGGGATTCATTTCACTTGACATCTAATTGTGTTTGAATTGTCGAATAAAAACCTCTCACGCTACTGGTCATCACTCAGTTTAAAGGCAGTTCACATACCAAAATAAATAAATAAATAAAAATATTAAAGTTAAATAATGAAAAGTAAAAACTAGTAAATTGCCCTGACTTTATCCATTTTTCTACTTTTTTTAATATTACCCTTTTTTTTTTCTTTTTTTTTTTTTTTATATATTAGTGGGTAG
>VUQI01015337.1:0-12866 GCA_015106735.1 Paratilapia polleni
GGTATTGGGAGCATCATGCTGTGGGGGTGTTTTCAGCAGCAGGGACTAGGAGACTGGTCAGGGTTGAGGGAAAGCTGAATGGAGCAAAGTACAGAGATATCCTCAATGAAAACCTGTTCCACAGTGCTCAGGACCTCAGACTGGGCCAAAGGTTCACCTTCCAACATGACAATGACACTAAGCACACAGCAAAGACAACACAGGAGTGGCTTAGGGACAACTCTGTGAATGTCCTAGAGTGGCCCAGCCAGAGCTCTGACTTGAACCCTATTGAACATCTCTGTAGAGACCTGAAAATGGCTGTCCGCTGACAGTCCCCATTCAACCTGACTGAGCTTGAGAGGATTTGCAAAGAATAAAGGCAGAAAATCCCCCAATCCAGGTGGGCAAAGCTTGTTGCATCATAATCAAAAAGGCTCAGTGTTGTAATTGCTGCCAAAGGTGTGTCAACTAAGTAAAAGATATGAATACTTATGTAAATGTGATATTTCAGTTATTTTAATTTTTAATAAATTTTCAAAACATCCTAAAATTCTGTTTTCAATTTGTCAAATCCTTAATGTATTAAACTAAGGAGCGCAATAACTTTAAATGTAAATTAAATAAACACTATGTAAAAAAGCAGAATATAATTCAATAAATAAATTCAATTTATAAAGTGAAATAGCTCACAGTATAAAAATGGCTTATTACTAAATGTAGTTTTAAAATCAAAATCAAGCTCATACACAAACAGGCGGTGATGTTTGTTAAGGGCAGATATGTGGCGCTATGAAAGCTGTGTTTTAAATAAGCCTCCGCAGCGCCGCGGCGCTGCTCTTCACGACTGTATCCGGGCAGTGCGCTCTGCTTCCTGTCTGACTAGCTTTCATAAACTCGGGACGTAGAAAAAGGTAAGGAGGACTGACTGTTTGCTGGCTTACTTCAACGCATTTCTGGTTGATTTGATTTCATTTTTTTATGGGATATGAACTAACTAGCTGACTTGTTTTCAGTGTGATATTTGCACGGTGCACAGTGAACCTGCTGCTTTTATTCTGACATTACAAGGTTAACCGCTAGTTAGCTTAGCGCTGGGCTAGCGGTAACTGTCTGAACATGGAGGTCAGCGGTGTGTACTCTTCTTGTCACACTGAAGCGAAGCAGAACTGCTCAGTTTTGTCCAATAATCACATGGTTTCTTTGCACGTATGTGACATAAAATATCCCAGCAGCAGTATTAGGATTGATTACAGCGCTACCAGTCGCCTTCACTTTCGTTACTTAACTCTCTCTGTTAGCTCTGACATAACATCACTGAAGTGTTGGCACTAAGTCTCTGTTCAGTATACTCCACTTACAGAAATATATCATGCTAATGTCTACCAAAACTGACAGTTATTCATAAATTATGGTGTTGAAATAAAGTGTAACCTCTTGTTTTGGTGCTGCGCATGCTTGGCGTGATTTTATAAACCACAGGCTGAGGTATTTTCAGTCCGAGATTTGTATTGTTTTTAGTTGAGAGGGCCATTAAACAGCGCATTATGCTGATCAGAAGACACTGTTTTAAAGTCGCTGATACAGTGAAAGTTGAGTAAAACCCAGCCAATAGTAAATAAAATGGGAAAGGAAAGGGGAAATCGTGGGGTCATTGTTTATAACATTTACGGCAGTGTCTTTCACAAACTAGTAAAGACAGCAAGGCCAAGACTTATTTTAACTGCAAACCTTTTGAAACCCTACACCAAAACTTACAATGTAACCTAGCGTGCACCTCTAGAAATGTAACTACATGTCTAGCCACCTGCACAGATATAAATGATGGCAGTGGCATCGACCCTTTGCGTAGGCTATATCATGGGCTCTAAATAGATTCAATGCATACGTTTCAATTAAACCTTAACAGTATCCAGATTAAAAAAATAAATAAAAAAATCCCCCCCACAACCGTATAGTTGTTATGAAGAGGAAAAACTATCCATAGATGCCAAAACTGTTTTTGTATCAGGTTGTAAACATGTTTCTTTAATGCTGTAAAGTGGGCCATTTTAACATGGGAGTCTATGGGGATTGACTTGCTGTTGGAGTCGGCCTCCAGCAGCCACTAGAGGAACTGCAGTTTTTGGCACTTCCATGTTGGCTTTATTTTTCACATTTGGTAAATGGTAAATGGACTGGTACTTATATAGCACTTTTCTACTCAGATTCTGTGTACTCAAAGCGCTTTAACTACATGCCACATTCACCCAGTCATACATACATTCATACAGCACTTTTATCTATACTTAAGTGCTTCCTAACATTCACACAGACACTCACACTCCGATGAACGCATCGGGAGCAATGTGGGGTTCAGTATCTTGCCCAAGGATACTTCGGCATGCAGACTAGGGGAGCCAGGAATCGAACCACTGATCTTCCGATTAGTAGACGACTCGCTCTACCTCCTGAGCCACAGCCGCCCCACATTTGTGTGTATTGGGGCAATATGCTAATACAATATATCTGTTACAGGCCAGGCAATATATCAGTAATACTCTAAAACTACTGTACTGCATGGGAGTACTGGGAAGGCCATTCACTGCCAGTTAATTCCTCAGTATTTCAAATAAATGTATCAAGATGTTTTTGGTATCCTTTTCACATTTCGGTGCTAGTGCAGATGCCATACAAGAGTTTTGATAGAAACAAAAATTTTAAATTTGAAAACTGCAAATATGTTTTTTCTTCTAAATCATTTCTAATTCAATAATTAATTGACTTATTTAGGTAGCAAAATTTAGACTTAAATCCAAAGCTTAAGGATTCAAAAAATAATCAAACAAAGCAGTTTGTCTAAATGCTTTTAACTGTTAATCTAGATGAGCTGTAATATTTAAAATAATGACACAGTAGTTTAAACAGCAGCTCTCCGTACCTGTGCAACTGCAATCTTTTCTGCTTAATCAGAATGTGGAAATGAAAATGATTCAGCCTCAGTTTAACATGTTATGTTATTGCCTGTATTTCTTGCAGAAAGGATGCTGTCCTTGTCTCGAGCTGTGGCGAGCGGGGTGGCCCGTGCCCCAGCTGCTGTCAGTCAGGGCGGTGTGACCGCTATCACACGATACAACAGCACAGCGCAGGTACCTGGCCTGTTTGTTATTAAAACCACTACAAAGCAGATTAAATCCTAACAACTGGAGTAACCTTTTGCTGTATTTTTTTTGCAGAGTGCTCCTAAGAAAACAAAATTCGGACCACTGGCAGATCAGGACAGAATTTTCACCAACCTTTATGGTCGTCATGAATGGAGGTAGCACCTCCATGTTGTTCTCACGTGCTTTCTAAAATATAAAACATCATATCCATGTACATTTGAAGCAAGGCGAGAGGTTTCAAAAAAACAAAAGCACAGTCCTGACCTTCTCATATTTGTGCCGCAGGCTGAAGGGGGCGTTGAAGCGTGGCGACTGGTACAAAACTAAGGAGATTCTTTTGAAGGGAGTCGACTGGATTCTCAATGAGATCAAGATTTCTGGCCTGCGCGGGAGAGGTGGAGCCGGTTTCCCTACTGGCATGAAGTGGAGCTTTATGAACAAGCCCAGCGACGGCCGGTCAGTGAGGACACAGGCATATTTATACACATCTGCTCTCTTTTTTTCATGTAATTTTACCATTTTAGTGCCATGTCACAACATTTTTTACAAAGACTAAACAAAATCTGGAGCCATAAAACTGAAGAGTGAATCTTTTTAGCAAATGCAAGTGCTTACAACTGAACTGGTACTCGATTGTTTTGTTTTTTTGAAAGTGTGGCTTATATTTCAACCAGCTTTTCTAAAATAAAGCACATTTTTTTTCATCAATTCTGTCTCTGTCAACCATTAAGAAGAACTGTCTGGATTAATTCACATTCACTCTTGCAATTATCACTTCTTAATAGTAGCAAAAGCCAGAAATTGCCACTAATAAAGTCTTAAACAGCTGGACCGCTTCTGTTGTGCAGCCAAATATCCATTATAGCAGATAACCTCCTCCACCACTGTGGCTGCTCTGAGGAGGGAAATAATATTTACTGCTGTTTTGTTGCCTTAGGCCAAAGTATCTCGTGGTGAATGCAGACGAGGGAGAACCAGGCACGTGTAAGGACAGGGAGATCATGAGGAGTGACCCACACAAGCTGGTCGAGGGCTGCCTGGTCGCTGGGAGGGCCATGGGGGCCCGTGCTGCTTATATCTACATCAGAGGAGAGTTCTACAACGAGTCATCCAACCTGCAGGTAAAAATGAAAACGGTGAAGTCTGGGATTAAATATTTAAAATGAATTTAAATTATTGTACAGGATCTTCAGTTCAATGAAAATTATATCATCATTACAGCTGGCTGTAAACATTGCTAAATACACTCTAAATTAGTTGATACAGATTTAATAGTCCTGTGTTTCCTGGAAGGATGAACTTTAATGGAAAATACTTTATAATTACACCACAGAGTCACCACATGGAGCCAATACTCTGATTAGATTTTCAAACATCTTTCTGCAAACAGTTGCATATTAGTGATGAGCACATTGTAACAACTTGTAGAAAAAAACACGTACAGTACAGAACATGCATACAGCCTACTCACTGATAGAGCACAGCAACAAAACAATTAAAGAGAAAACCAAATCTATTCTTAAATGGCATAACAGTGACCATATATAAAACTAAAGCGTTGTTTAATTGAGTTCTTAACATAAAGTATTTTGCTTGTTTGACTGTTAATCTGTCCCATTTTCTGGGAAGGGCCCAGTGGTACAGTGGATAGCACTGTCGCCTGGGTTTGAATCTATTGGCCGGCTGGGGCTTTTCTGTGTGGACTTTGCATGTTCTCTTGGTGCCTGAGCGAGTACTCCGGCTGCCTCCCACAGTCCAAAGACATGCATGTTAGGTTAATCAGTGTTTCTAAATTGGCTGTCTATGTGAATGTGAGTATGAAGGGTTGTCTGTCTGTCTGTCTGTGTTAGCACCTGCAATAGACTGGTGACCTTAACCTTTATTTATGGCTGTAAATGAGAGTTAGATTTAAATGATTGTACGTCACAACATGCTTCAAAATAAAAGATAAAAACAGAGTTTGACATAAACTTATGACCTGATGGCCTGGGGCCAGTGAGAGGATGTTGGACAAGTTAAAAAGCCAGTAAGAGTCCTTTATCAGGCCACCTGTTCAACAAGCTTAAACATGTGGGAAAGCAATCTTTTTAGCTGCTATCGTGAAAGCTGCCTGTGTGCAGATAAAGTGCCAGCTAGTTTTCCAGATTATTAAACAACTGATTAATATAAACTTTGCTGCAGGCCGACAGCAGCTGTCTTCTCTTTTTCTAGCAGCGATACCTGCAACGTGAAGAGGTATGTGTAAAGGGGGGCACAGGATGTACTCCACTACATTTATTTTGAAGCTTTATGTACTAGAATATTAATATAAAGTATAAAGCTACTTGAAGATTTAAAGATTAAATAAGCCCTTTTTTTTCCAGGCTAGTAAACTTAGGTGACAAGTACATTTCTTAAAAATGAAAACTGTTATATTGGACATTGGTAATAAGTTTTATATTTTGAAGTTATGTTAAACTCAGTAATGTGTCTAAATTAGAAGTACTCCACAAGTCTTGTAAATTTAAAGTCAGAGGTACATCTGCTAGCTGTTGGCTGGTAGCTCAATGATCAAGACTGAACTTCTATCCTCAGATCCACTTTTATTAAACTTGTTATGTTCATTACGATTTCCATAACTTCATTCAGGTTCAGACTGCGTAATTCATCCGGATTAATCATTACATTCTCTCTATTGGTTCTCTAGGTGGCGATTAATGAAGCCTACAATGCTGGGCTGATTGGAAAGAACGCCTGTGGCTCTGGTTATGACTTTGATGTGTTTGTGATGCGTGGTGCCGGAGCCTACATCTGTGGAGAGGAGACCGCTCTTATCGAGTCGCTGGAGGGAAAGCAGGGGAAGCCCCGTCTGAAGCCCCCCTTCCCTGCCGATGTGGGTAAGTTACCATCCACAGATGGGGGTTCAAATAAAAACTTGAAAAAACCCCACTACGTTTCCATATCTGCCTCATTTTTCTCACTGATGCTTCTGCTGCCGGGCACTCCTTGTTCTTAACAAATAAAAAGAACCTCTCAAATGCCAGCACCACTCCCTCTGCTGTGTTTGAAGGTGTCTTTGGATGCCCAACAACTGTCGCCAATGTGGAGACTGTAGCCGTGGCGCCCACCATCTGTCGTCGTGGAGGCACGTGGTTTGCAAGCTTTGGCAGAGAGAGAAACTCCGGCACAAAGCTCTTCAACATCTCTGGGCACGTCAACCACCCCTGCACAATAGAAGAGGAGATGTCTGTTCCCCTGAAAGACCTCATCGAGAGACACGCAGGTACATGATACACTAAAAATGTAAAAATCTTGTCATTTCTCCATCATGGGACTTGGTTAAAAATTAATTAATTAATTTAAAAAAAACAATAAATCTGTTTTTTAAATGATTAAATTAAACTTTTGCAAAGGGAAGACGTGAATACATCTGTCTTCATGAACGAAGGGGATCATGGAAAAGATTAAGACAGCTTAGCTTAAGCACAGCCTAAGGGCTTTTTTTTTTTTTAACTTAATTGAAACAAACATCTGTCTGGTAGGTGGGGTACGTGGCGGTTGGGATAACCTGCTGGCTGTAATTCCCGGTGGCTCCTCCACACCTCTGATCCCCAAGAATGTGTGTGAAGAGGTGCTGATGGACTTTGATGGCCTTATTCAGGCTCAGACTGGGCTGGGCACCGCTGCCGTTATCGTCATGGACAAATCGGTAAGTTTGTTACCTCTAAAGTCTGTTTAACACATGAAGAAACCAGCAAACATCTGTTAAACTGGTGGATGGGTTTGTTTTTGCAAGACTGACATTATTAGAGCCATCGCCCGCCTGATTGAGTTCTACAAGCACGAGAGCTGTGGACAGTGCACACCATGCAGAGAGGGTAAGGGCTGCTTCAGTGCCACTTTCTGACTTTATGGTGCATGCCTTAATATTTCTTTAGCACCTTCAATAAATGTAAGAATTCTGACTTTTCCCTGTTGTGTGTTTCCACAGGAGTGGACTGGATGAATAAGATGATGTGGCGTTTTGTGCGTGGCGATGCACGGCCAGCAGAGATCGATATGATCTGGGAGATCAGTAAGCAGATTGAGGGACACAGTATCTGTGCTCTGGGCGATGGTGCTGCGTGGCCCGTGCAGGTAAATACATTTCATATTGTCATTAAATTATTATAATGGGAAACTCTGCTAGTAATTCAAAATGCATTAAGTGCACTTACTGTAAAACTAAGGATAATGTTACAGACTGAAAAATACAGCGTTACACTCACAGAAATTTCTAAGGCCTTGGCGATCCCTTGGCAACCTTCAGTTGTTAGTAAAAAAATTTATATTCCCCAGCCAGTTGGCGAGTTGGTGCTGCTATCTGAAATCAAAGAGGGTGCTGCACCAAAAGCCTTCTTGTGATTGCTTTGGTCACTTGCCGCGGTCATCTGTAGTTTGTATGGAAGACAGTGACATGTCTGCAAAAGCTCGCAAATTAACCAACCGAGCTGTAGTGAAACTTAAAGTGCGACGCAAACCGGAAACAGGGATTGTGTGCGTTCAAAGTAAAAGTTGTGCCTTACTGCTGAAACAAATACGTTTCAGGTGCAGCTTTTACTTTGAAGGTGAATGGTCGCAATTTCCGGTTTGCGTTTCACTCCTTACTCGCAAAGCAGTTGCGAAACTGCAGTTAGCGAGTGTTTACAGACAAGTCAGCAGCTTTGGTGCGAATTACGGGTGACTGTGGCAATCTCCTAGCGACCAAAGCAATCGTAAGGAGGTTTTTGGTGTATACCGTATACCTCTTTGTGACCAAGTACACCTAGTGACATCAAACAACCTCCAGTAACCACTCGCCAGCGGTCAGAGAATACAGGTTTCACCCTAGCAACCAGTGGTTACCAGGAGGTCACTGACTGATCTCTAGGCCTGTATGACTGGGGCCTAATATTTTGTCCTCGCTGATTGACAGTCCTCCAAAATTACTATAGATTCAATTTAAACACAGGCTCCACTGACCAGTCTCACCAAAGACAATAAATGATCAGCCAAATTCAGTTGTAATAAATTCAACTCAGTGTAGCTTTTAAACTAGAAGACTTGCAAAACCGCAGCCACAACAAAACATATTAAAGTCTTTTTTTTCTCCTGTGTGTTAACATTTTTAATGAAATAGCAAAAAATATAAAGAGGAAGAAACTTTTCTCTATTTTGACCCTATGTAAAGTAATCTGCTTTCCAACAAAAACACTTTCTGACTAAATGTATAACTGACACATTTATATCTAACTCATCCTTTTAAAAGTTGCTCCCTGAAATAAACAGTCTGTAATCTTAATCCTTGTCTCTTCAAGTTTTTCTTAAGTAATTACACATGTATATTTTTGTGAAGGTTCCTGATAGTTTTCTGATTTAAGTCTAGCAGGACTCATTTCTCCCCTCTGTTCTTTCCTCTGTGTTCCCAGGGATTGATCAGGCACTTCAGGCCTGTGATGGAAAGCCGAATTGCTGATTTCCAGCAGCAGCAGCAGGCCAGGGCTTAAACGGCTCCTACAACTCCTGGAACTCATTTTCCTTGCTGATGTGCCCTTAACCCCTGTGTTTGTCTTTCATAAACTATTTAAAGAAAAGATAACGTGCCGTCTTATCACTTCTTCATCAAGCTTTGCGTTGATGCGTCTGCCTTGTACGATAATATTACCAATAAAGTTCTGTGATACTTTAATAAGACTTGACTTCTTGTTTTTCTTTTCTTTTTTCTTGTTGTCCTTTTCTGGTGTTTTTGTGTGTAGGGAAGAAAGGATAAAGACCTTCATAATAATGTCTTTTTAGATGAGTAGTCACAGCTTTAAATACCCCCCATTCCCCCATCCATTAATTTTTGTTAATTGCATATGCAGACTGAACAGTGGTGCAACAACAACAAGAAGGTATTTAATCTGTGAAGTTTGCATGTTCTCCCCATGCCTGCGTGGGTTTCCTCCGGACACTCCGGCTTCCTCCCACAGTCCAAAGACATATGGTAAGTTAAATGGTGATTGTAAGCATAAATAGTTGTCTGTCTCTCTGTGTGATGGACTAGCGACCTGTCCTGCCTGTACCTGCTTCTCACCCTGTGACAGCCGGGATTGGGTCCAGCCAACCATAATCTGAGCTCCCAAAACTGGTGCACTGCAAGAATGTCACGATTCCTATTCATCTCAGTAATATAACACACACTTTAAGGTATAAACAAAAACTATAAAGCCTGTAATAATATATCTTCTCCTATAGATAGGCGGAGATTTTATTAATCCCACAGGGAAATAACATCTGAGAAGAAGGTGTTAGGAGAGTTCAGTTGCAGAGAATAAAATGGTACAATCCAGGCGAAGGTGCAGTTTCATAATCTCGCGATAGCAGGCGGTCTCAGGTCACGTGACTTCGGCATGTTTTCTCCGCTGCTTCATTTCGGTCAGCGGATGCATTGAACGGTAAGAAGGCATTTTTGAAACTGATTACAAAGACTAGAATAAAAATTATTTTTAATTGCGCCCATGAATGCATCTTTAAAGTACACGGGTACAGCACCACAGTAAGCGTAAGGTTACATAAATTATAATACTGGTTGAATATCAATACAATCAGGACGCTTTTAGTTGCAGCTCAGCATCCCTTACCTCCATTCTAATGTTCAGTAGCTAGCTCAGGCCTAACTGCTGATTTATTTATTTATTTATTGTAGTATTTGTTGTATTTATACTGCTTGGTTTAGATTTACAGATATGATTCACGTGTGTTCTCATGTTGCAGCTTTATGCGGCTGGGTGGTGTGTGAAACCATGGAAATGCTGAAGATGGATCAAGTCGTTGTTGGAAATGAGATGAGGTCCACCTCTGCGGAGATCAAGTCTGAGCCATTGGTCGCCCCCTGTAAGACAGCATTTAATATTCATGGTTTTTGATAATGTGACACTGTGGATCTCATTCTAACTGCCACAGTCACAACAACAACAGCTGGCATGCTTTGATGCTCTGCATTCATATCAGTCCACCCTTACTAAACAACTTGTTGTCTCATTGTGATGCAGATCAGCATGAGAGTCTACAGTGCTTCCAGTGCTTCATCACCTTCTGTAACTCCAAAGCCAAGGAGAGACACATGAGGAAGAGTCATCGGGACCAGTACAAGCAGCAGCTGCAGCAGGTGGGGCAAAAAAAAGAAAACAGGCTAGTCAACAATTCATGTGTAATGTGTCTGATTATTAGGGTAATGTGTGATATATTACTCTCCAGGAATATTATTATTTTAATATTAATCTTTCAATTTATGAAGCATAAGTAAAAATGCCCATTGCACATTTACCACAGAGCAAAACACAATTACCCTAAGTTGACTGTACCTGTCTTTTATATATAGTCTATGTATTTGAGAAGCTGGAACCAGTAAAGTCTGATAATATTTGTTTGAAGGACAAAGAACAATCCATATTGTTGCTGATTACATTTTCTCTTGACTGTAATTATTTGTTACCATAAACATGTAGGGATGTATTTTTTTTTAACTCTTTTTTTTCTCATTTTTCAGACTAATACTGTCTTCACTTGCTACAAGTGTGAGAAGTTCTTCTCCTCTTCTGAGGAGCTCAGCAAGCATCAGGCCACCCACAGCACAGAGGAGAAGGCCTTCCTCTGCTCTTGCTGCCAGAAAAGCTTCTTTACCTTCACAGAGGTGAGGGCACAGCGGGCTTTTTAAAGCTTGCCTTGTGTGCTGTGGGTTTACAGTATACTGTAATTTGTTTACTGTTTCTGACTGTTTAATATCTTGCAGCTGAACCAACACAGACGACATGAATGCAAAGAACGACGGTGTCCCTGCAGGGACTGTGGGGCTACGTTCCCCAGTCCGTCACGACTTCGCAGCCATCGCATTGCAGTGCACCCCCAGCCACCAGAAGAGGTTGATGACCTCAGCACCTTCCAGTGCTGCAAATGTAATCAAAGTTTCCAGACCGAAGAAGAGCTCCTGCAGCACCAGGAGAAATTTGCCAGCGAGGTAAACTGTGACGCTAAGCCACAAGGCAAAAAACGTGGGCGTAAACCCAAGCATGCAGCTCAGGGGATGACGGGTGACAGTAAGAAGATGAAACAAGAAGAGGGAGCAGAGAACCACAAAGGATACAATGACCCTCCGACAGAGGGAGGCTCCTCCACTGAGCTCCAGATTCCCTGTCCCGAAGCAGACTGTGATCTCATATTTCCTTCTGTTGCAGCCCTGCGGGCACACAAGAAAGAGGAGCATGGGGCCTCCCTTTACAACACTCACGCATGCACACAGTGTGATGAGAGCTTTGCTCAACCTGAGCAGCTCAGTGCACATGTGGCCAGCGTTCACAACTCTGGATACACCTGCAGCACCTGTGGAGAGAGCTTTACAAGAGAGAGCGCCCTAAAGGCTCACCAGAACACCCACACTGAGGGAGAGGAGGGAGCAGAAAATAGATAATGCATGGGGAAGAGCCTGCATCTCGTCCCTACATGTTTAAGTTAAGTTATGGTTAAAATTTTAGTGTTGGGAAAAGACGGTACAGACCAGCAAGCGCTCCAACTAAACTGTCACATCGGCTGTTTCTTCCTACTCGCTAGTTCTGCCAGTGTAAGCGATCCTGGAATGACATTACCAGGGTTTGCATTGTTACGGAGCAGAACAGTCTGGATTGTCAACCAGGAAATTTTAGTTTGAGTCCACGTTAAAGTTTTGCTGTTTACATTAGTTTCACTTGCAGTTTGGTTAGGTTTTGGCACAACTACTAGTGTTTTAGACTGAGGATAACATGCCTTTTACAACATTAAAGAAATCTTGTTTTCAGTGGGTTGACTTGTAAATCTAAAGATGCCGACACCAGCACACATGCACTTACTCACACAGCCACCAGGGGACACTCATCATAAAATGTAACTACATAAGTTATAATCACAGCTTGAAAAAACTACCTATCTGATCATTTTCTGCTGGAGGACTGTCTATTGTTTTATGTTCTACAGACTATATAATATGTCCATATTACCTCTAATCTACCTGAAATGTTTTATATTCATTGTAGAATAACAGTTCTAACAAGTGTGTGAATGTTTTGTATTTAGCTGACCTAAGGCTATAAGTCCTAAACATGATACAATCCAAAATACTACAGTACGCCAGTGTATAAGATTCTCTGCCAAGGGACATTAAGTCTCAGTGTTTTATTTATCTTTTTCCAGAATTTGTTGCATTAAACGGTACTTAAATTTCTGTGCTGTCTTTGTCACTTTGTGTGAGTGAGTGAAGTGAAGATGTTTAAGATGTGAAAACACTATAATTTTGAAAAAGTCAGATAAAATAATTTATGAAGTATTATCTCACTTGTTATGAGATGAAGATAAATCTGTTTAGGCTAGAAAGTAGTTTTTCCCCATAAACTCTTATTTTATTCTTACTTATTTAAATCTCTGCATCAAAGTGAAATCTTGGCTTTCATATAATGCCATTTTGATCATTTTTGGACGATTATGATTTTGTCCTCTTCTAAGGGTTAGTCATAGCTTTTCTTTTATTAACTGTACTTAAATTTTTAACCACTGTGACTGGAAAACTGTGTGTCTGGAATACTATCCCACAAATACTAGATTGTACTGTATAACAAATATTTTACCTAATGTGTGGTCAGAATTTTCCTGTAGTATTAATAGTGACAAGAATAACTGTCAGTTTTGTTTTATCCAGTGGTGGAAAGTAAGTAGAAGTTAACATTTACTCATGTACTT
>VUQI01015339.1:4359-43022 GCA_015106735.1 Paratilapia polleni
CTATGATTTTGGGTTTTTTTTTTTTTTTTTTCAATCTATACTGTTATATATTTGTAATATAATAATATTCCAAGGTAATTCAAGTCATTTATTTTTGAGTGTGTTCACTTTGCAGAGGGTGACACAATAAAGTCTACTCAAACCACTCGGTAATAAAAGCTTCTCTCATGAGGAGCAAGTCTCAGCTGGATAAAATGAGTAAGTAATGGTGGTGGCTGACGGTGGTGAAACAGCTTCAGGGCTACCTTAAAAAACCCAATGTAACCATTATATTTTTGGGGAAAAAGCATTTAGCCGTTATTCTGAGATTTAAGTGGCAGTGACATTTGAAAGTCATTTTGATTACATTTGCATGGTGTGCATATTGAATAATTCACTGTTATAATAAAACAGTAAAGTGCAGATTGTATACTGCATACAGTTAGTATATAGAATGAGATTGGGACAGTCTGTTATGTTTTCAGCTATTTTGTTTTTTGCACATGAGATGTTACTAATATGCTGCTTTGCATGCAAATTTCCGCACTTTAATTTCAAGTTTTTAGGGCGGGGGGGAACAAATTATTAAAGTGGACCTATTGTGCTCATTTCCAGCTCCATATTGTTATTCTTAGACTGCTAGAATAGCTTTGCATGAATCATAGTTCAGATAATCTTTATTTATCTTATACTGGGCTTTGGCACAGCCCCTCACTTCATCCACTGACTGAAAAAGACCACCCTCCTTTGAAGCCAACTTTTTTCTCATTGGCCCTCAGAAACATCTTAATATCTGTGGCACAGATATGGCTCAAAGGAATCACTTGAACATATGCTGATCTCATTATTTCCAGATTTGGTCCTGCGTGCACCGTTGCAACAGCATATGTACTGTATATGACAAAAAAAATCATAATGGGTCCACTTCAATATGGATTTTTGCCGAGGAGATTCTTTTCTAGTGGCTTATACAAAGGAATGTTTCTTAATTTTATCCTTTGCAAAAATATTTTTCTTCTTCAAATACTGTATTATTCCTATCGTATTACTTCTGCTACCATTATTATTATGAGGCACAGCTGTTTGTGTGGTGTTCATTACAGAGTAGAGGGCTTGCTATTTTCATATAACAGTTCAGACATTAGGTTTATGTGCACAGACCTTGTGTCTAACAAACCGGCAATAACTAACCAAGGCTCCTACTTCTCCTACTAGAAGGTTGAATGTATAACTTGTTTAGACATTTGTAGTGTAAATCATTTGCCATTCATGCAGCTTGAGGTACACACAAGGTGAAAGCTTTCTCTTTTCATTCTATGTGTCTTTACATTCTGCTCATAAGTTTTTGGCTTTATATCTCTGAGCAGAATAATACTCACGTCGTCATGGCAACCACACTCACACACACACACATGCTCGCACACACACACACTGTGAAAACCAATAACAGGTGAGATCAGATAATGCATACACATTAGTTTGGTCCAGATAATGTGTGAGTTTGTCATCGCTGGGGTGACGGTTTGCTTTAAACAGCATGATGGCACACTAATGACAGAGCTGGAAGTCAGTGGTAATGTGGGAATGTAGGTACATTTGTTAAGTGCTTATAAAATGGCTAAATAGTAAACTAAGGGCAATAAACACACACACACCCTCTTGTTTTCCATTCCCTCTTTGTCTTCTCTCTGTGGTTTACAAATGGATTTTTACAGTGATGTGTTCTATGATGTCTTCAGATTGCAGTGAAGCTAATGAAGACTGTAACACAGTTCCCACACGTTCATTTGACAGCTCCTCCCTTTTATTCGAAAGCTTCCAGTTGTTATTGTGCATTTAATGAAGATGTGAACAGTTTTCATGCAAAGGCAACTGGCATTTATTTAAGTGTGAATCTAATGCTGGACGGTTGAGTGTGGCTACCTTTCCCCACTGACCCTAAAACTTGTGTTTTTGTACTTCTTAATCCCTTTTTTTCCCCCCTTCAAAACCTTATGCTCTATCTATCTATTTAGCTTCCATTTCTACAGTATTTTCAGTTTCCATCGATTGTGATTCTACAAACTTGTCAGTGCATTCCTGTGTGACTGTGATTTCTGCTAGCTTAAAACACTGTTGATGTTTTTCCCCCCCAGGGGTGCTATGTACTATTTAAAATCATATTAACTTATTTTTAGCCAGTTTTAAACTTATAAAATATTAAGATGGCCCAAATATTCACCTACTTACCAGTCCCAAGTATAACATCAGCTTTTTATATATATATATATATATATATATATATATATATATATATATATATATATATATAGATATATATATATAGATATATATATAAACTACCTTCACATTACAGAAAATTGTGTAACTAAGCTGGGACCAAAATGCCTCTCATGGGGCCAAATCATTGTACTTCCAAATACCCCTTTTGTCCCCTACCCATTACATACCTGGAAATCTAAAAGCACATTAGAACCATATATTTGCACATTAAAGTCGAGCTGCTAACATAGATGGCTCCTCTGTTAAGAGTTAGCGAGATGGAACCTCATTTGCCCCATGAAATTTGTGTCGGTAGTCAAATTTGCATTTCTTTTAGTTGATTTGTATTTCCATACTGTCTGATGGCCTCATCTCCTGTGAATCCGCTGTAACCGCTTAGGTAGATTTTATGGCGTCATGGTCGTCTGGACTAGTTGGCTGTCCCGCCTGTCTCGGGGGCCACACTTTGATTTGCTTCCCAGTGTGAGTGGTTCAAAAAAGCAGCCAGCTGGACTCCAGCTCTTCCTTTCTGTCAGGTGATAGCTCTCACCTCCACCTCTGTTAAGTTAGAAGCGTCCGTCTGTGTCTGCGTGTATTGAGAGTGGGTGTTATGACCAGGGCCTCTGTTTGTGTAGGTGAACAGCTGAGGCAGCAGACTCTAAAATGCACTGTTTGCTTTTCTGGTTTCCTGTCTGCCTGCCTGTCTTCCTGACTGTCCGGTCTGGATCCTCTTACTAAAAGTCAGCCATGCCCGAATTATTTTAGTGGCATTTTATTGGTTGCGTCAGCATTTTCTCTACATAATGTCATCTCTATTTATATTGCAGAGCTGTGTGTCTGTTGTTTGAAAACTGTGGAGGACAAAATAATCCAGAGCAGAACTAAATCTTTTAGACTTTATCAGGTGGTACTGTGTGAGCCCTTGTTTTGTATTTCAGAAGCACCTTTGCCTTTTTTTTTTTTTTTTCTTATTTATAAAACTTCCCAGAACATGTATTCAAAGCCAGGAACAAATTATCTGAATAGTTTAGAATTCAGTCCAAACAAACTGAGTTGATAAACCAGATTTAGTGCAGTACCATTGTTTGAATGTACTGGTTTATTTGGATTTGGCAGCAATTATACTTACTATACTTACTACTCATATTTCAGTGTTACCAATGTGGCTGTGTTAGTAGATTAAACAGCTTGGTGGCATTGTTGAAGTAACGCATAGCTTTCTGTCTCTGCCCCGAGACCTCGACCTGCTGTTGTTGAAGTTCTTATTAGTGGGATTGCTTTGTTGTATTCTTATTTGCATTTCCTCCAATCTTCTTTTATATTTGCATCTGATAGAAATGTGTAGTCGTCCCTATAGACAAAGCACATGAGAGAGAGAAAGCAAAACCATGCTCCAAATTCTTAAACATGCAAAAACAAAAAAGATATAAAAGACGGATGTAGACCCCAGGTTTGAAAAGCCTCCCGATGGCCAGCAGGAGGCGACTTCTCTGGTTGCAAAAAGAAGTCCATTTGTATAGAAGTCAGTGAGAAAATTACCCTGCTTCTCACTTGATTTAGTCGGGCAGTAAATATTCCCTTAAAGAGTTTATGGTCTCAGTCTCTAGTTTCAAGTCCTCTTCAATACAACATGTCCATTTTGCAAAATGGGGTTCCATTAAGAGTGAAATGAAAAAGCAGGGTATAATTTAGGCATACCTCAGAAGTGACAAGCTGCGGCTGTATGACCATGTAGTGTTCTCAGGTTTGTCAGTCAGATAAGGGAGGTTTCACAAAACGAAGATGGCCATGGCCGAAATGCCAGACTTGAAGCCACAAAACAGTAGTTGTGTTGGCTGCGTCCATTTTTTTTATATACAGTCTGTGATTGGGCTTTGTTACTCTCTACTGTCTTCACCTGTCTGTGTAGGTCAAATTGAGTCCATCCCCTGTAGCAGTGTCTGTTTCTGTAGCACTTTCCCTGTTTGTTTTGGTATTTGTTGGTATTTCCAGATTGGGATTACTTTTTCCTTTTTTCTGTGTTTTGTCCTCCCAAGGCTGTTATAGAAACAGCTACACTATCCTGGCTTCTGGCCCAGTGAATTTGAACTATTCTTTCCCTTCTGCTTTGCTCATGCACATCAGACATCTACCAATGCTTTTCTGTCTAGTATTGGTAGACACCTTGCACGCGTGTCCTTCAGAAAAAGCCTCGTCTGCTCTCGCTCCTTGACTTTAAGACTGATTAAAACTTCCACTTGTCATCAATTCACTAAATACTTCCCTTGTTTTGAAGCTTTCTTAGTGTTACTGAATTGCAGATTACCAGTTGAGCTGGCGGTTACTTCGACTGGTGCTGTGTATATGGTTATGCGGCTGAAGCTCTCTAAAAATGGGCTCCTGGCAGCTAATGGGAGTAAGAAGAGACAGGCTGAAAGAAAGAGAGCAATGAATAAACAACTCCAGCTGCCTTCAGCTGCTCAGCCTGTAGGAATATCTTTTTTTCTTTCTTTTTTTTTTATTCTGTCTGCTTGCTCAGTGAAGTGTCGGTGGTGTCTGCCAGACTCCTGCATGTTGCACATACCTGTAGAGCTGTCACACACACACACACACACACTCTCCAGCACACTGGAAAATGTCTTCTCTGCTCTGGTGTGTGTATTAGGTGGACTCTCAAAAACGATTTCACCCTTCGCTCTCGCACACTTCTCCTGGTTAGATCCAAATCTTTGTGAACACATTAATATGTTCATGATATCAGGCATAATTTTGTATCAGCTGTAGAGTAAATCATCCAGCCTCTTCAACAGCCCTAGAGAAAATGATCACCATGTGCATTAACAAAGCTGTGACAGCAGTCTAATTATGGATGACATGTTGCATAGACATATAACATGATTGATTAATCATGACATTTGCGAATTCAGCTTTGTGCAGAATAATCCAGATAATTTTGCACCAGGTACATTTAAAGAATAGGACTGTGTGGTTTTATTGTCGTCATCAGATCCCCTGCAGACCTACTAATGATGTAAAAATCCTCAAACTGGTCATAGTGATACTTATTTTTTTTATTTATTTTTTCGAGAAGCCATTTGTTGGGACTATTTTTCCTATAGCTTTTCCCCAGCAGAACTGAATGCACCGTTGGAGACAAGCAAGGGCTTCCCCAAGCTTTCCCCAGGCTTTGAAAGCTTTAAAATTATTTATAAATCAACAAGAGCCACCTGAATGCACTTTTAGTTCTTGTCTATGTGAACAGGGTGGAGAAAAGATTCACCTGCCTTCAGTCTTCAAATAGAAAGTAAAAAAAGTTGGAAGATACAGCACTTAACAAATTTATTAGACCACCTGTTATTAAAAACGAGAAAGACCATCCAGCATCACAAAGTGCTTTAATGTGGACTCTTTCCTCTCCGGTGAGTTCTCGATGTTTTGCCATGTTGAACAGGAGTGAGGAATTTCAAACTGAAGTCATGTTTTTATACCCAAATTTGAGCCGGCACACTGGACTTCTCCAGTGCAAATAAATAACTGTAATTTGGCGTCTTAATCAAAAAAATAATAATGGTGGTGAACTAATAAATGTATTAAGCACTGTACTTTAACAGTAACACGTCTAACTTGAAATTTCACATAGCTGAAGGTAATACACTGCTAACAAACTTTTGAACTGCGTTTGTGTAATACAGTCTGTGTAAACACGCACACCAGCGGGTGCTGCAGAAAAGCTGCTGATGTCATTCATGAGGAAATGCATATTTTATACTTTTATCACAATAGCTAATAGCTAATAATTTGTGCCATCCAGTCAGGTGGTGGGAATTACAGGCCTTTGCTTTCACAAGTTATGCTTTGCCTATACCAAATTCTGCACGTTTTAAACCTTTGCATTTGGATATTTTTCAATGTGCGCTTGTAAACGTTTGATATAGTGTAATAACATTTTTTTTTTTTTCATGAAGCAACTTCTTCAGTTTCCTCTCATCTGAAACAATAGGTCCTCAGAGTATTTATTTTCTAAGTCCCGAGTTCACGTTTATCTATTAACAGTATCATTTTGAAAAATAACCTGTGTTGCAATATTATAAACTGCCTCCCACTGTTTACGATAGATAGTTCTTCAGTATTTTTATGGCTTTGACTTATGTGGAGTTTCAGTTCCTTTTTTATTGGCGAACATTATGTTTCAGACTGATGGATAAAGGGTAGTGTCTTTATTTTCTGTGCCTCTCTGTACCACCAGCTAGACGTGATGGCCTCATGACGATTGTACACTGAAACAAAGCTTGCATGCACACGAGGTCAAGGATGCTCTCCAATCTCATGCGATCCAGCTAATTTTAGACTCGTTGGTGATCTAGCTGCAGTTTGCACCTGAGAGAGTTCGGGATAAGCTATGTGCAAAGGCAGCTTTTTTTTTTTTTTTTCTCTTCTCTTTAAATATTCAGTCGTTAATGGAATGGAGCTATAATATTGGTGTGAAAATACAGTTGAGCTGATTGCTGGAGAGCGCTGTTTAAATCAGAACAGAAAATCTTTCTAGTCTTGTGCATTTTAGTTTACTTGTGATTTATTTGTTTGTAGAATTTGCGGCCGAATGAGTTCAGGTTCAAATCCAGATTTTTTTCTGTTCTTGTGTAAACTGAGCCCCATCTCGGCATCAGTGCGTTGCCATTGTACCCGTATGTATCCTGCATATTACACAAGGCCAATGTTGAGGCTGGACTTTGCAATAGTGAATGACTGTGTGCGTGTATTGATCACAAAGCTTTGCAATACTGATGTATTTCTGATTTTCTGACACATTTTAATCGCTGTAGATGAATCTAGATTTGCTGTGCTTATTGCTTTGTAAACAGCTTCTGCTTTTTAAGTATGTGGAGTTTTTTCTGACCTGAAATATACTGTAGATTTTGCAAAATTTTATATCACACTTACATTGATATTGTTTTACTGTGAATACGGTATTTCTAGAGCAATCTTAGCATGCCAACTTGCAGACTGTAATAAACAGAACAAACTGTTTTCAGAAGGTAATAATATTGAATTTGGACTGACAGACAAAACACAAACTGATTGATTTTATTTATTTTTTCATGGTGTATTTATGGATAATTTTAAATTCCATAAGTCATACTTTCATCTTTTTTTGAAAAATATATATTTCTTTTCTCTTATTTAGAGCAGAAGGAATTGTCTTTTACATTCCTAAATAAAATGTGGGCTGAAGCACATCATTGTCCTTTTGTTGTTGCCTTATGCAGAATTGACCGTTTCTGGGGCTGTAATAATATGTGACTGAGTGCAAATTTTCTGGCTGCACATCTAAAACCCTCTGCTCAAACCTTACAACATACACATGGGTAAATACACTTATACATTGTCAGGAATACTAGAGAGTTAGAAAAATGTAAAATGCACAAACATGACCATACCTGTTTCAGAAGTGATACTTTTTTGAAATTTAAAAAAAAAAAAAAAAAAAAAAAAAAAAAAAGATTAAAAAAAAAAAATTTTTTAAAAATAAAAAAAAAAAAAAAAAAAAAAAAAGGCATGCAAATGATGTATAAAATCACTGCTTCTTCTTGCTTTAAATCATCTTAATTTCCCTATGGAGACAATTGACAGCAGTAGCAATTGGCTCTGTTTCAGGAAATATGACGTATCTATACATTTGATATAT
The DNA here is from genome assembly GCA_015106735.1 of Paratilapia polleni. NCBI lineage: Eukaryota > Metazoa > Chordata > Actinopteri > Cichliformes > Cichlidae > Paratilapia > Paratilapia polleni. The sequence goes on from VUQI01015339.1 coordinate 12,266, forward strand.
AATATTTGTGGTTCTGACTTAAAAGCCTCATAACATCTGAGAAAAGGAAAAGTATAGCTGTACTGCCCTCAAGTGTCTTTCACGAGTACTGTACTCACTCCTCAAATAAAATGTTCAACTGTTAAATGATTTAGGCATGACTAATAAGATGTACAGTAACTGATCTGTTGTATTATTAAGAACACAAAAAAGAAAAACGATATAGATTTTTTTGTTCCTGTGCAAATGCAGCTCACACAGTTCCTTCAGATACATGTTGTTTTCGCAGAATTCCTAAGTAGTGAACATTTGCTGTTACAGTTTCCTAAACAGAGACTTCTTTAATTTGTGAAATCTGAAAAAAATGGACATCCTTACAAATAAGAACTAATGAGTTTTTGACATTTCAACAGTGCAAACCTTTAAACTGTAAAATGGTGACGACAGTGGGGTGGAAGGAAAACTGCTGACCGATTACTGGCTCTAATGTCATGCCGCTTCTCTGTGACTGCATTTGCACATCATAAACAGCAAATCCAGTCATTTATTACACATATTTCCGAGGCTCAAATCGGGCAATTTTCTCCCAAAAAGAGGAGTCCATGAAACAAACAGCAGCGGCACAAAACTCTGAAACCACATCTTGGATTTCTGTGATGATGATCCATCTTCTTTATCCCATCCATCCATCCGAGCATTTCTTACATGGTTTGTCAGAAATCGACAAGACATCCATCCCAAAGAAGGCTGCCACACAACCGTTAAACACAGGCAAGAGTTCCTTCCTTGGTTTGTTTTCTTTAATCTTTCCAGCGTCCATCAGTGAGAGCGCCACACAATTAGAAGGTCTTCGGGCCACAAGAATCATTTTTCACAGTGCAAACAGTTCAAAATTTTCAAGACGGAAGTAAGATATCAGGTCATGTAGTATAGAATAAAGCTAAAATATGTTTCTAATACCAAATGCTCTTAACTGAAAAGATAAAATCTGAATATATGACAAAAATGTTAAAAAATATGGCAAAGTAAAATCATGGAAAGATAATGAGTCTTTATGCCATGGTTGTTGAAGGTTTATAAGCGAGTATGAAGGAGCATGACTTTGTGGGTGTCTTTACAGTGAAGCTGCACAAGCAGATGCTGATCTGGGGTCAGATTTACTAAGCGTGCCTCAAACAGCTGGTTTAAAGGCTGTTTTGTTGTTGGAGCTGTTGCTGCATGATGGTGAGTTCCTCGATCAGGCGCTTGAAGGTGATCCTCCTCTCAGGTGCCTGCTCCCAGCATCTGCGCATCAGCTCGTACACCTGCCGGGGACAATCGAGAGAAGTTTAATGAAAATGTAAAACCTAACAAAGACACTGCAGCTCCAACAAATATTGCTTGCAGACACCAAAACTATTAAAACTGCAGCATCTTTGGCTTTCTTAGTTTTTTTCTTGTAGGGATGCGTCAATACCTGCATATTCAATATGAGCTGACTGCATGTTTAAACTAATTAGAATCATTTTTACTTAACATGAAACCAAGCACCACAGCGTAGAAGTGATGGCAGAAACATGCAATTCTATAACTTTGAAGAAAAAAAATGTAATTTACTAATTTACTACTTAGGTCTAAGCAGGTCAGGAAAGAGATAAGTATCCCTTCACTGAAATATGTTACGTCTTCATGGTAAGTGTACTGTAAAAACACAGTATATGTAATGTAATGGGCTAAATAACCCTGAATAAGTCATTCAGTGTCTCATAAAAAAAGTGAATGATGCCTCTCTAAAGAGCATCATTATGAAATAAACCAAGCAGCACCAGGTTTACTGCTGTCACCTCTTCCACCACATGAGCCAATCCATTCCCAATGTCACATTCATATCAAAGTTGGAGTTACTGCAATTACCAGTTTCCCCACTCACAAACAGTGTCAATGTAAACATTCAAAGTGAGAAGGTTAGGTCTCATTTTTGTACCCCACTTGCTCCTACAAAGCAGCTAAAAGGTCAGCACAGTCCACTTTAAGGTAAACAGAGTGAGCATCATCACTTTTACACTTCTTTATATTAACTATTATCCTCTGCTTGCTAGGCACTATGATGTCTTTGAAGCAATAAAAAAAAAAAAAAGAAAAACTGTTTGAGAAACTGCACATGAAAACAGATGGATGGCGACAAGTATTGAGACCTACTGCAGTAAGGAGCCCCCATTCCCTTTCTCTCAAGGCCAAACATTTTGCCTACTGTTAGTGTTGCTTTCCTTTGAATATGCTGTCTTTGAATTTGTTTTGTAAATAAAACTTATAAAAATTTAAATAAAATAAGGCTGAGTTTATGTCATTATTGTTATGCTGGTAATGTGTTACTTACAGGCTCAGAGCAGCTCTCGGGACGTGGCAGCCTCCTGCCTTCTTGCAACACCTTCACCAATCGGATGATAGTCATCTGACCTTGAGTTCGACCGATCATGTCAAGGAAGCGCTGTGAGGGTAAAGACGAGGACCAGTTACAGAGGAAAAATATGCTATATTTTGTCTTTGCTCCATTCCACTTAGATGTGGAACGTGGAATATAGCTTCAGTGAAAACTGACCATAGGCAGGGTTGAATTTATACTACCACACACTCTGTGTCACAGGATTAATTGCTTTTACTTTGTAGCTTCCATAATGTCTGGTGTTTTTAACATGTCTCCTTTTTTAACATTCACTTAACCCGTGCAGGTCTTTATTAGTAATCGCCTCCAGTAAAAAGCCTGATCTAAAGATGAAAGATGTTCATGATAAAATGAGCTCTTAGTGTTGGCTCGGGCTATAGTTAGGAAAGCTTATGGTGGAGTCCGTCATCTGCTGCTCTGGCCAAAGACCAGCACCATCTGCTACATACAAATGACTGTGTCATACCGTGATAAATCATACAATCTTACACGACTGGCAGAGTATATGTATTTAATGTGCAATTAGCGATGTGAAGTATTACTTAAACTTCTATGTGAGAGCGAAGATAAAAAGGAGAGTGCTGCATACTTACTGTCATGGGGCTCTTGGAGGAGTCACAGTAGGTGATGAGTTCATACATCGTCACCCCAAAGGACCAAACATCTGAAGCAAGGTAAAACTTACAGAGAGTCAGACACTCCGGAGCATACCTGAAACACAAAGAGCGTAAAAGTGTGAACTTTTTTTTCCATAGTATGAGCTCATTCATACATTCATATCAGTTATTGATACAGCTCATACACCTCAGTTGTATGTTTAAAAATAGAGCCAAACAATGAGTTAAAACTTTCTATAAAATTCTGTAAAGCTGAGGGAACAGCAGACTCAGCACACATAGTTTTCTTGTCATTTGTTATGTTGTTATTTAAAAAAAAATAAATAAATATTAAACCTGCTTTAAAGAAATAATTAGGAGGAATTCATTTGGGAGAAAAATTAATAACATAGAATAAAAGAACTTGGGTTGACATGGTTTGCATGTGTATTTTTTTCTTTTTGTACAGATTACTTACCCTTTAACTATAGTGCTAACTATATGGACTAGAAGTGGCAAGCATAGTATTTTAATGGATGGTCTTTGTCTAATTTTAGTAAATGCAAAATTTCTCCCAACATGAATTTTGATTTAGAATCTGCTGGATAAAAAAAGGACCTTATAATGAATTCATTTAGGGATATGCTTGAATGGAATGCCATTTTTTTCATATTAATCCCATCAATCCAATTCATATACCGTCTGTCTACAATTGACTCCCCTCTGGTGCCTCCCACTCCCCATTTCTAGTCTCTCCCTCCTTAGCAAAGCTGCTCTTTTAACAATAAGATCTCAGCTATCATGGTCACGTATGAGGGTAAAATGTACACTGGTTTTTAGCTTTTATCTCTTTGCCATCCTCTTGACTCACCAGAAAACAGGGCTCTCGTTTTCGTCCTTGACAGTGTAATAACCTTCGTTATCCTTGATGCTCTTGGTGAGGCCAAAGTCTCCAATCTTCACAGTCCTCTCGTTCTCCACCAGCACGTTTCGGGCAGCCAGGTCACGGTGGATGTAATTTCGAGATCCCAAATAGTCCATTCCCTAAAATGAATAAAATACAGGGTCACCTTTCATCAGGTTCAAAGTGACCGAAATCTGAAGGAAGTGCTCTGTGGAAAGAAGCTGTGTTACCTTGCATATCTGGACAGAGTAGCTGAGCAGGGTGCCCAGGTCAATCTTGCTTTTGTTTCTGGGTAGATACTCCTTCAAGCTGCCCAGTGGAAGATACTCCATGATCAGCTTAATAGCCTGACCACCTGCAGATTCATAAATAAACATGCAGATAGACTGTGTGTACACATGAAAGTACTAGTTTGTGTCTTTTTTTTTTTGGGTCTTTGAAAAACTCAAACACTTGTTGCTGTTCTGAAGATGGACTACAGAATCCTTTTACAGTCTTCAATAAAACTGCATCTGTCAAGTTTAACTTTTCTAAGTCACACCTTTATCTTTATAAACAAAGATAGATTATACCCACAAATAACAGATGTCCTCACTCAGTTTACACAGTGAAACCAAAACTTAACTTTTGATAAAGTTATATCAGTTTCTCTTAAATACACTATATTGCCAAAAGTATTCGCTCGTCTGCCGTCAGGCACATATGAACTTGAGTGACATCCCATTCTTAATCCATAGGGTTTAATATGATGTCGGCCCACCCTTTGCAGCTATAACAGCTTCAACTCTTCTGGGAAGGCTTTCCACAAGGTTTAGGAGTGTTTATGGGAATTTTTGACCATTCTTGTAGAAGCACATTTGTGAGGTCAGACACTGATGTTGGACGAGAAGGCCTGGCTCACAGTCTCCGCTTAAATTCATCCCAAAGGTGTTCTATTAGGTTGAGGTCAGGACTCTGTGCAGGCCAGTCAAGTTCTTCCACACCAAACTTGCTCATCCATGTCTTTATGGACCTTGCTTTGTGCACTGGTGAGCAGTCATCTCCTGGCAACCACCAAACCCAGACTCGTCCATCGGATTGCCAGATGGAGAAGCGTGATTCGTCACTCCAGAGAACACGTCTCCACTGCTCTAGAGTCCAGTGGCGGCGTGCTTTACACCACTGCATCCAACGCTTTGCACTGCACTTGGTGATGTAAGGCTTGGATGCAGCTGCTCGGCCATTGAAACCCATTCCATGAAGCTCTCTATGCACTGTTCTTGAGCTAATCTGAAGGCCACATGAAGTTTGGAGGTCTGTAGCTATTGACTCTGCAGAAAGTTGGCGACCTCTGCGCACTACGCGCCTCAGCTTTCGCTGACCCCGCTCTGTGACTTTACGTGGCCTACCACTTCGTGGCTGAGTTGCTGTCGTTCCCAATTGCTTCCACTTTGTTATAATACCACTAACAGTTGACTGTGGAATATATAGTAGGGAGGAAATTTCACAACTGGACTTGTTGCACAGGTGGCATCCTATCACGGTACCACGCTGGAATTCACTGAGCTCCTGAGAGCGACCCATTCTTTCACAAATGTTTGTAGAAGCAGTCTGCATGTCTAGGTGCTTGATTTTATACACCTGTGGCCATGGAAGTGATTGGAACACCTGAATTCAATGATTTGGATGGGTGAATGAATACTTTTGGCAATATAGTGTATATCACAGTCATAACTTTAGAAACACATTAAAAATCTTTATCATCCATGCAGCAGACAGAATGTAGACAGACAGATGTAGTTTCATCAGAAGCGAGTAGAATCTGAAATTCATTCAGATTTTTTTTTTTTCCACAGAACATAGGTGAAACTGACTACAGTGCAGATCTAATACCACAAAAGTGGTCTTCATCTGACTGTATTAGCGTTAGTGTGTCTTACCTTCTTCTTGGCAAATGCCCTTGTATTTGACTATATTCTCATGGTAGAGAGCCTTCAGAATGTCAATCTCTCTGGAGAGGTTGTTGCTCTGCTCTTCCCGGTTCTCAGGCTTTAGAGACTTCACAGCCACCAGCTCGCCAGTTCTGTCTCCCCTAGGGTCGTAGAGGCACAGCTCCACCTTACCAAAGTGACCCTGCATGAGAAACATGAACCAAATTTTAAGTACTGGACTGCGGATAAACTACTACATGTGAGGTTTCTTTCCTTGTTCCTCAGACCACAGAGAAGATTCATGGATGTAGTGTAGGAGGACATGCAGAGGGTTGGTGTGAGAAAAGAGGATGCTGGGGATAGGGTGAGATGGAGGCAGATGATCCGCTGTGGCGACTCCCAGAGGGAGCAGCCGAAAGAAGAAGAAGAAGATGCAGCTGATCATGTGTGAATAACATGATCAGCTGCATCTTGGAATATCATTTCTTCTACAGCAGAAAGATGGGAATACTTATACATATACTGTACATAGCATTTTTTGATAGCTGTATGTTTATTTAAAAAAATAAAAGAAGCACTAATGATCATCCAAGTACCCACTATACAAAATGGACTAAATTGAAAATTGACCTTTGCATGTCAACTGAGGGGCCAAGTGATGCTGTGTGTCAGTTTGATCACTGACAAGATGAATGCTATGATTGTGTTAATTTGTGTTGAGCCAAACACTGTACCTCTCCCAGATCTCTGATCTTCCTCAGGAATCTCTTTTCAAACATAGTTGGGTCCATAATTGGTGTTGGCTGGGGTTTGATAGAAGGATCTGAGAGATTAAAAAAAGAAACAAATACATTAAGCATGCTGGGTAAAGCATTTCTTTTCCACAGCATATGCACACTTGCGTCATAGGAAGTCTATTGTGGTTGACGGTGTCAAAGTTTTCAGTAGAATTTCATGTGGTTATGTAACTGCTTGTTTGCTCATGTTTCCACACAAATGGCTACTTCTGGCAGGACAATTCATTATTCAAGCAAAACCTGTTGTGCATCACCATTCTGAATAATTATCAAATTCTAACAATAGAAAAACAATATTTCACAGCTGTTTTCAAGCCCTTCAGCTGCGAACTACAGTAGATTTAAGTTAGAAATAAGTTGATTTTGTAGTACTTTGGGTTTCCATTATAAGACAATTAGGTCTGACAAAATTAGTCAGAGTAAAACTGGCTGCAGTATCCAATTCTGGCCAGCAAGTGGAAGAAGAGAGTCTCACATGTTGCCATGGGGCCCAGCTGAGGGGCAGATCACTGATAATGCACCCAGTGAACTTCCTCATTGAACATCTGAGCAGTGTAAACAAGTCTTACTCTCTCTTTACAGCCTGCTGCTCTATGAAATACAAAGCATGCTTTTTTGAATTTGTTCTTGCTTCTGTTTTGTAGTGTTGTGCAATGTACCTCAATGGCTTAAATTTAGCATTTTTCAACTCTAATCTGTAACAGATAAAAGCTCGACAGTAGCAAAAAAACGACTGAAATCTAATGCTACCCGAGGTTTCATATGTGCAACCTCTTCCTTATGTGTAAATACTATTTATATATGAATACAGTACATAAAAATCCACTCAGACATACTTTTTTCTTCTAGCATGTCTATGTCTCTGACGATAGCCCTGAAGAAAGGTCTCTTCTTGGGGTCGTAGTTCATGCAGTGGGTCATGAGTTCAGCCAGCTCTCTGCAGTCTGGGGTGGCCAGTTGGCACTCTGTTTCATAAAACCTCTCCTTCTGCTCAGAACAGACATGAAAGACATATGTGTGCATGAAAACTGAGCTAATGGGATCTGTCGATATGGATGGACAGAGATGGCTAAAAAGAATGGAAAGAAATTGGGTGACAGTGCTCAGATTTAAAATACAAGAGAGCACTCGCTTGGATGGGTGTGATTACATGCATCCATCGGTGCTTGTGTGTGCCCTTTACCTCTGTGAGTTTCTTCTCTTTGAGGGGAACATCTCCATCATAGCAGATCTCCCACAGAGTGGTACCAAATCCCCATTTGTCAGCTGCGACACTCAGGGATGAGACACTCTTCACACACTCTGGAGCAATCCATGGGATGCGATGCACACACTCTGCAGACACATACAAAGTCCACTTTACAAACACTTAAATGTCAATCAGTGAAGATTTGTTTCAGTTTTGTGTAATAAACACATTAACAAACAAACAAACAAAAAATAACAACAAAAAAACATGGGAGACATACTGAAGCAAAGCCAAACATTCACTACAAGCCACCTGGAAGTAGTTTGCCTTCCTCTTTGATTCATGTCTTTCATGTGTTAACTTTTTATTTTTCTAACAATATCACAAAAAAAACCCCAAAAACTATTAAAAAAAAAAAAGCAAAAAAAATATAATCACTGACAACATTTCTTCATCTCAGGGCAGGCCTTAATGGATCTTAGCCAACGCACTCTCACTTTGCCCCAATTACTGGGAACCAAAAACGAAGTACAGTACAACTCTGACAGGCTGACTGGCAGGTAGCCTGCTTAAAATGTTGACTGGCTGCTTCCAGTGATTTTTAAAAAGGCTTGGCATTGGCTGGCTCAAATATGTCTGTTTGACTGGAAGACAGGCTAAAGAAGATTGGCTGACCTACATGGTTTGTTTTTTTCCCTCCAAATGCATAACAGTAGATAGATGAGGGGTGTAAGTACTAAGGGGTCAAGAAGGGAAGAAACAGTGGGGGAGCTGAATAGATACGGACGCGGGAAAGGAGATGATTGAGTATGAAGAAAAAAAGTAAAAGAAGAGAACAGATTAGAGGGTTTTGAGCAAAGTGATCTAAAATTGCTGGGAAGCAGGGAAGACTGCTCCCTGTGGGTTTCTGAGCACATTATGCATTAAGTTCAATCAAATCCATGTATGAGGACATCAATATCTAACTGGAAAACCAGCTGATCAGCAAAGTGATGGAGGCAGGAAAAGAAATGGTCGAGTTCTGGGAACAAATAGTGAGGGAGGAGCCTTCCCAGGAGATTATGGCAATAGACATTTGTACAGAAACATTTCCGATCTGCTCTGTGGTTTGCCGATCCATCTGCACAAGCACACTGGGTTATATCACACAACTTATAGAGCTCTAATAGAAAAACAGAAACATTATCCATTTGAGGGGAACTGTGTAATCCGAGATTTGTCCTTGTTGTGCTGTCTTCTCTGAACTGAGATCTGGCCTTTACAAACTAAGTTACGGTCTGACACGGAAATGACAAATATGATTCTTATTATCGACAACGTGTGCTTGTCAGTAATAAGATAATATTTTTTACATTTTTCTGTACTGAATGGAAACAAAATGATGGCAGGGGGAAAGCAAATAGAGAGAAAAGTAAACAATGAGTAGCCACTACTTATTATACATAGTGCAACTACCACGTTTAAAAAATTTTAAGGGATGAGCAAGAATATAAGTTTGCGTTTAAATTGTTTATGCGATAAAGTCTCAATCTTCCAAGCCAACATCGATGCGTGTTATTGTTCCATAAACTGTGTGTCCTGGTCAAAATAGTTTCACAGATTTAAATTTGTTTTTAAACCAGTTTCAATGCCAATTAAACACAGTTGGAGTTCAAATTAAGTTTGCAGTTTTATTTCAAATTATTTTGGCTTAAATATACATTATGTAATAATAAGAATAACAGTAAACAAATGTCACTGAACTCTGTGCGTCATACTGAAGGTTAAGCTGTCATGAATGGGAAAAGTAAATGCAACGATGCCTGAAGATCTTGTCAAGTAATTACTCAAGAATAGGATGGCCCACAGCCAGACGACCAAAGAATCTTGGCCTCTTATGTCTACTTGTTTACTGCTTATGTCTCCCCTCGCCTTGCCAACGACAGTAGTTGATGACAAGGACCGGAGGCTTTGTGTTTTATACATAACTGGTTTTGTTGTACTACATAGATTTAAGTCCCCTTGAGTCAGTATTAAAACCTCAGGTATGTGTACAACACAGCACAGCACACCACAATGAAAGCAGCTCAAGTATCTTAACTGAACTGAACTTAACTGATCAGTAACTGAACATAAAAACTCTAAAGAAACACACTACAAACTCTTTATAAAACCTATTTAAAAATCACACAATGACCTTAATACATTCAGTTGAGACATGTTTTTTCATTTTGGTTTTACTTTCAGTTACAGCTGACTAGGAAAGTGGATGTTACTGTGAAATTTTCCATGGTAGCTATTTTGTAACCACTTAGGTTTCATTTTTAGTTGTTCAAAGTGAGGCTATATCTGTGTGGACCTACCCTCTCTGGTGAGTACTGTGATTGGTATTCCTGGGTCGCTGAGCTTAATGAAGGGACCTCCTTCATCAGTACCCAGTCCATCTCTGGCCAGCAGTATGTTCTTAGCACAGACAAAGCCATGGACCAGTTTTTTGTCCTCCTACAACACACACAAAATAGAGCAAATGTTTGTCCATGATCAAGAGGGTATATTTTCACATTACACTGAAGAAATTGATCTAATACCAACCAATGGCTAAACACAAATTTGTGTGGATTGTGTTTTTTGTTTTCTTCTCTTACCAAGTAGCTGAGAGCTGATGCCAACTGCTTGGCCACCTGGAATTTCCATGGTGTGCTGAGTGGAGTCTGTTGTCTCCTCATAAACACATCCAGTGGTCCTAGTTGAACAAACTCCTCCACCATGATATCTTATGATACAAAGAGACCAGTGTCAAAAACTTTAGGTCACAGAACAAGAACCTCTTACACACCCACATCCACAGTTCCTAATATGCACTTACTCTCCTGGTGGCGGACACACACTCCATAGAGCAGCACGATGTGTTTATGGGACACTTGTCGCATCATACTGGCTGTTTCAAAGAAAGCCTGTCAACAGAAACATGTCAGTATGGGTAGATGTTACAGGATAGATGCAGTCTTATGAAGTTCTCATTTGAAGATGTGCACCAGGATGTTCTGGTTATGAGTTTGCTTCTCACCAAGGAGATGTCCCTGTGTCCAGAACCCAGCACCTTCAGGACCACCTTGACTTCCTGGAAGGATATGTACCCTGCATCCTCCTCCTCCTCACCCTTCACCTTCAGTGTGCCTGAGTAGATGTTGGTTTTTGTACCCACACCAAGGTGCTCCTCCTGGTTGACACAACAGCGAGCCCGAAAAATCACAGTGTTTTCTAAAGTAGTTACAACCAGTATATCAACTATGGCTACCACAAGAAGGGGCTTCTGTAAACAAGCTGATGACGTCCTTTTTCCACAACAATTCCAAATGCATATGTGTAAGGATGATCTGGATATTCAATCAAACCAGCACTAACTAACCTGCATGAAAAAATTAAGTATTAAATCTTTTATGAGTGCAAGTTCAGTTGTGTGAATTCCTGCAAATATAAATTCTGGAATAGAAACTTTTGATGTGTACGACTGTGTTATATTAATGGTGATTCTAAAATTTTGTAACAGAATGCATTTGTAAAATGTAAAACTTTCTAATTAAAAAAAACAAAACAAAACACACATTACAGGAAACAAACACAGATGAGAAGGAGTACCTGTTCAATCTCCTCTTTGAGAATGCGATGGAAGCTGAGCTGACTCTCTTGTATGTGTGTCTGAGGGGCTGGTGCTCTGTCTTTAGTGGCCACAAGGAGGTTAGAAATCTCTGTAACATAAAACACCGAGACATTTTGTGGTAAATTGTACATGCTACAAAGTATACATTATTTACATTACTGATGGGCAATTTTAAAAGTGTTTTTAGATTCTTATTTGTGAGAATAATTGTGTTAGGTAATCCCTCAAAAAAAAAAAAAGTCATGTCTGTCTGTGCTGTTGTCATGTTTTTGTAATAAGTTTGCTTTGTTTTGTGTTCTTTTAAACTCTTGAATCTACCTCTGTAAATGCTTTATAAATGCCTTGATTATAAAAATGTAGCAATATCCAGTGATTTGAAATTATGTTTACAGTGAGGTAAGTAAGTATATTTTGCAACACCCAATGATAATGCAAATGCACAGACGATCATATAGGCACTGGGATTCTGAATCAAAGAAAAACTGTGTTTAGATGTGGTAAAACAAGCTCTCAAGAATTACGTCAATGTGACATTGATGTGAACAGATATTCATGACTGGCTACCATACTAATTCAGTTTATTTTTTGCGTATACAGAGATATGTGTGGGAGGAATAAGTGAAGATGTATCTTTGTGCCTGTTACCTATATATGCATGTATATTTGTCTATGTGTGTGTTGTGGGTGTTGTACTGCTGTGGCAAAGCCAGCGCACTGTGGTTTAAGGGGAAAAAACAGTATCTGCACTCCATCATGTCAGAGAGCATCTCGAGCACTGTTCTGTAACATGCAATCAGGGTTTTCATGCAAAAACCCAAACACAGCATGCACCCACGCCTCCCATCAAATATTATATATTACAACTGCACTACTCTACAACCTTGCCTTAATCTAGACATTTCTGAAGCAACACATACTCACCCACTCTTAAACCCTGCAGCATTTTTCACAATTTATCTTATTTTCAGAACAGAGACAAAAACATGCATAGAGCCAAAATAACACTAAATAAGTCAACTGCACGCTATTCTCCGGAAGTGGGCATATAGTGGTATTATTGTGGTAGCAATTGTTGTGCAACACTTTATAAATATTTTAACAGGGACAACAACACAGCACTCCAGTCTTTTGTCTTCCAATAAAGCTTATCCAGTACAAACCCTAACCGAAAGCAACCAGCATTGAGATGATAATCAACACCACAACACCCCGAACAAACATAAACGACCCAGCACATCCATGTATAAATGGCTCTACCTTTCCCTGAGTGAAGTAAACAGAAGAGCACTAGATTGGCTCCGGAAACCCACATTTACAACTCTCTTCCTCTCTGACACCATTTTACAGACACAAACGCATACACACCTTTTTCAGGCCAGACCTGCTTCCCTCACTCTCAGTCAGTGACACACATACACTTTAAGAGCAACTCCACACTTATAGTCTGCACAAAGTGCAAAACTGTCTTTTGGTATTTAAAAAAAAACAAACAATAAAAACAACAACAACAAAAAAAACTTTTGGGATTTACTAAAGAGTCCACAAAGAACACAGCAGAGAAATCAGTTCTTGTTGTTACTCAGCAGTGTGCACACACAGAGTTCTGCAACATCGCAAATCAACTTTCAAGCTGAGCTATTAATGTCAGAAGGGACTTAGAATAATGTCTGAATTTTACAATATTTTGTTCAGGTGTCACTAAATTTCTTGCTAACAGTTGGCTGTGTGTCAGATTCGTTAACCTTCAACTCACTTGGGAAAAAAAAACAAAAAACTACTGCACTTGGCACAGTAGGAATAACGTCTTGGTCAGGATCTGATGGCAAATGCTGTCAGATTTTAAAAAATTTATTTATTTATTTTATTTTTTTTAAATCAGCTATCCCAACCTCCAGGACCCCACACAGTCTCCATAAATTTTTAACATTTTAGTTAGTAGATTCCAGGCTTCTCATCAGGTCTACTTGTTTCTGACCCACTAATTTGCACTCCTCTTGTTAAAATGTGTTGATCATTATTGAAATTCACTGGCTGCGTCTGTGCTGATAAATCAGTGCATTGTTAGTAGATTACCTACAATTTATGCAATTGCAGCATCATGCTAATATGCCCTGCTAAAAATAAATCTGGCTTAAATCATACACAGAAAGACTGGTTTGCTTCACTGAGCTCTACAGGTTGAAACCCAACCAGTATTAAAGTGATGCATTGGACTTTGTCCATTATGACAAAACACAAAAACAATATATTGTTTAGACTCAATGGTGCATGTGTTACAGGATCAGCATGTTGCTACACTGCGGTGCTAGTTGTTATATGTACATTTTCAACATTTATGAAGCCAATTACTGTAAACCAGTGAAATTACTTTCAAGTCAATTTATGTATAGCACGAATTTTCCTCAAAATATTTTCACTGCCCATCAAGCTATGCACTGTTGGGTCTAGTTAGCTAGCATGACACAGGACAAACCTCTAAAACATAAGTAATGTTAAGATGAACACTGTACATGTTAAAATTAGCATATACAACAAGATTGTATATTTTAAAAATAATAAATATATAGATGGAAAATGTAGCATTCCTATTCAGTTTCATGGTACATTTTTGTTATTAGACTTTTTATCCATCCATCCATCCATTTTCTTCCGCTTATCCTATCCAGGGAGGCGGGGTACACCCCGATCAGGTCGCCAGTCTGTCGCAGGGCTAACACAGAGAGACAGACAACCATTCATGCTCACATTCACACCTACGGCCAATTTATATTTACCAATGAACCTAACCCCACTAACTGCATGTCTTTGAACCATGGGAGGAAGCCAGAGTACCCGGAGATAACCCACGCAGACACGGGAAGAACATGCAAACTCCACACAGAAAGATCCTGGCTAGATGGTGGATTCACACTCAGGACCTTCTTGCTGTGAGGCAACAGTGCTAAGCACCGTGCTGCCCTATTAGACTTTTTATGATAATGATAATGTAAATTTGTAGTACTGTGTGCTTCTCTTTGTTTAAGCATTACTGGGAATGCCTTTGATTAGATTCTAATGTATTTTACATTAAGCTTACCTCTTGGCTGTGGGGGACAGCAGCGGACCAATTGGAACTGGAGGTTGTCGCTGCGAAGATTCTGGCCCTCCAGGTGCTCAAGCAGCTCCTTGAGAGTGGGTCGTGATGTATCCGTGCCATGTAGGCTGAAAGAACTGGATGTAACCTCAATCTGGAAGTTCTTATACTGGCGTACAGGACGAGACTCCCTCAAGTCAATCTGGATGAAGAAGGAGAGACTTTTTAAAAAAACAAACAAACAAACAAATAGTTCTTACATTGTTTTTATCAGCCATAATTATGTTAGAAAGTTTTTCAATAAAGTTTTAGTCACTTAGGTTAAAGCTCTGCACAAACATGACAGAAATGTGTTACTAATATAACCCTTTTTTCCACAGAGTTTTTAATAAACCTCTTCTTTAAACAATCACTATTTACCCACGACCTAGTAGGCCAGCTTTGTGAATGTGAGTGTGTGTGTGTCAGGCCCTCTGGTTAGTGGACAACCTGAACAAGGGTTTTCCAGTTTATGATATTATGCCACCATCTGCCCTAATAATAGAGGTCTCGTTCATATCATATTGACTACTGCCACATGGCACTGTGGAAAGTTCAAAGGGCTCATTTTCTAATGTGACACAGTGAGGACAGATTGCCTACATGGACTTCCCTAAGCTTTTGTATGGCAGACAGCCTGGATGTCTCTTAAACTTAAACTTAAACTCAGATAGACTAACAAAGATGGATGTGGGCACAATTCCACTTGTGGTTTACAATGGGCCCCCCAAAAAAAAATAAAATAAAAAATTAGATAAGTAGTGTTCTGTTAATTTGTCAGGTAGTAAGTAGTTGTATACTACCTCAGTGCAAACCACGGTGATGATGATGTACTGGTATTCAGTACAGCTCCAGCGCAGGATGTAGGCACCCTCCTCATTGCCCTCCTGACGCAGCTTTTGGATGGCATACTCCGTACTGCAAAAAGGAAAACAACAAGAGTTCCAATAAAACATTTCATTCAGTTGAGATCACCTGAGGGGGCTGTTCAATCAAGACATCCCAGAAATATGAATGAACTGAAACATTTTTGCAGGGATAAATGGTCAAACATTCCTCCTGAACATTGTGGATGTCTGATAGGGAGCTGCAGGAAATGTCTGATGGAGGTCCTATGACTTACTAAAATCAAGGGTTCATTTACGTTTTTGAGCCTGCACTGTGAGATAATCAGTATGTTCAATAATGATGTGTAATGTAAAGATTTGTGTGATGTTAGTTTAGTCAGGTTGTGTTTTTCTACAGTTGTTAATTACATGAAGATCAGACCACATTTTATGAGTAATAAATGCTAAGTCCCTCCTGCTGTGCAGAGACGGAAGGTAGGAGACAAACAGATAAAGGACAGTAACAAATGATGAATTTATTTAATTTGTATAAGAGTTGTCTGTTTTTTGTTAGGGAAACACACATACACACACTCCTCAAATAAAACTGCCAGTACAAACCTGATGGGTCCGTGGCAACCATTGCTGATGTTGTGCACCACTGAAGCTGGAGCCACCTCCTTGCACAGGTAATGGTGGGCATCCACTGTCAGCCTGAAGTACCCATCCACAAGGGCTGCAAAGGACAGAGCCTCAGCCTTTGTAGCCATTTGCATCTCCTGAAAAGTGCAGAGACATCCAAAGAGTGATAAAGGAAAGGAGGAAGGTAAGAAGTGACCAAAGTAGCAGCAATTACAAACACTCCACAGCACTCTGGAGCCCTATTGTACGAGCAGTGATGAATGACAAATTTAAATCCAATTTCACAAGGAAGCATGACACCATCATTAGTCATGGCTAATAACATGTAGCAGGAGAAAAGCTTTGATTCAGCAGGTCAAAAAACAACCAATGTAGTCAATGGTCAAATTAAGTTGGAAAAAGTGTAGAGGCAGTCTTCAGGGTTAAATAACTGAGAAAAAGTAATCAAATTAGGACTGTACTACAACGCAACAAAGAAGTTACAGGCCTTCTAAATAAGGACTCCTTTTCAAAATATCATTAAAAATACTGCATTAAAAATGTTTCATTGCAAGTTCTGGTTTTAATTATCAATGAATAAACTTTAATTATAAGCAGGCAGTTGAGCAAATATTAATACATGCTTCTGGATAATTACAGAAAACAAAGAATTTTCAAACAGTCTGTGTATAGCTTCTGACTCTGTGTATGTCATAAAGTATTGTTCAAAAATAAATATGTCAAGTTACAGATAAGGCCATTAAAAATAAGTCTAAGAGATAAAAAGAGATAAAAAGAAGCACTGTGGCCTTTGAGTTGTCTTATGTCTTTCTCACCATCTTCTTGTTGTCCTGTCTGTAAATGATGACCGTCGCCTCTTTGATGACAGTGTGTGTGATCTCATGGAAGTCACAAAACACCAACCAGCCTTCGTTTGCATCTTTCTTGTCATTTTTCTGTTTTCCATCCTGTTTGTTCTTCTTTGACTTTCCTTTTTCCTTACAGATCACAGATGTCTGCTTAAAAAATAAACATAATAGTTGTTCACAAACAAATCACATAAGAAAATGGACTGAATGAATGAATATTTTTCTTACTGTTAGCCAGTCTGAAAGTACTGTATAACTTTCGATGTTCTGTGCTATTACTCAGTGCATCAGAAATGTAGGAGGTATCGAGCGATTAAGTGATGTTAAAATACTTTACAATCAATAATATAGTTTAAAATACTTCTTAAGCAGCTTATTACATTTCTCAATTTTGAGAATAACATTTCCTAAAAACCTAAAATTGGTTTTAACTTGTTAACACACAACAGTAAGTTACTGTGTTGTTTTCCTCATTTGTTACTAGTATTATATTAAGGCCAGTTTCGATGTGTGTCCTGTCTAGGGGCTCTTCGAATAACAGGTTAGAGATCTGTTTGCCACTTGTCTGTTTACCACTGTGAAACTAGAGGTCCTTGAGGTTTTGTTCACACAGTTTTACTCACTGTAGAGGGCTTCTTCCTCCAGGAAATACCAGTGGTGCCAGTAACCAGGACCTGCATGTCATGTCTTGCCTCCATGTTCTGACTCTGAGTATGTCCTATGCTCTGATTATAGTATCCTGGAAACAGCACAAACATATATTGTAGAGGTTGCATAGAAACATGAGATTTTACACAAAGATTGTCTAGAAAATAATTACATTGTGAGTTGTTTGGTTTCTCAAAATATAAATCTTACTGTGATTATGCATTATGAATGAAGTTTGGGAAATGTCTTATTGGCTATGGGTATTTTACATTTAAATTAAAAAACTCAGATCCAGTCCTATAGTACTTCAACTCCTCACACATTAGTTAGAAAAGTACAGGGTGTGGTCTACTCTGTAATAAGTGGGTTAATGTGACATGTAAACATCTTCTTTCTTTCACTTTTGGTTTTTGCCCACTGTAAAAGACATATATGGATGTCAACAAAGTGCAAAGCTTTTTTTTTCTCTTGTAGAACTGTCACCGGGACACCACAGCCACCCTGTATGTAAACATACCAAACCAACACCTGCCAACTATAGTGCAATGCAGCTAATTAAAATACTGTGAGAGGACAGCAAAGGCAAGTTTTATCTCATTTTTGTGGTAGAGCAACATTTATAGTTTTCATCATTATATGTAATATTCTTTGACCAATCTTCCTTTCTTGGCTTTTCTCTGTTAGTATAACATCAACTCCAATAGGGATTATCTCAGTAACTGTTCCATAATCTTCTCAAAATTTAGTTAAATCTGAAATGTGAAACTTTGTTTTCTCTCCTTTCTTGCAATTTGAGTATTTAAACTAGGGTTGTCCCAATGGACGATGATGTCAGGGATTGATGATGATGACTGGCGAGAGCTCACCAATCAAGGCAATTTTTTTTTTTTATCTAATTTCCTCATTGATGCATTAAATTCTCATTATTCTGAGAATCACAATAAATTCAATCTGCCAAGTCATTGTTTCATGTCTCACCTCCACATATAACTGATTTTTAAATCAGAGTGTAATGTGACACTGCATTTGCAGAGAGCTTGTTTATATCATCTCCTTAACATTTTTATTCCACCGGGCTTTTTTGTCAGTGAAAAACTCAGCTGTGTGTGGGGACGGGATGGTGAAGAGCACAGGAAAGACTTATATGTTCACTAATCATGGTTGGCTAAATCAATCAGCGTTGTATGTCAATGTGCAAACGTTTCTTCATGCTTGATGTGAAAAATAAATTCCCGCTGTGTGTTTTTCTCTTTCACCCATGCGCTTTTTTTGTGCGCTTTTGAGCCACACATTGTGTGGTATGGAGGGTGGATAGCTCTACCATAATGGCAGGCTGCTCTGCTGTCAGGCAGCAATGCTATCGGTTATCAGCGATGCCACAAGGGGGCGACAGGACGATTGGACTATGAAGTAAATTGCTCAACCTTAATGTATACAAACACTTGCTAAAGACATATGCTTACAGGATAACATTTCGTAACTTTGTCTATAGCTCTGGCAAACCAGTCCATACTGGCTGACATCAAATGCACTGCTACATGTGTGGAATTGTGAAAATATTTCTACAGAAGCAAGATTTAAAACTAAGATATACTGCAAAAATACATGGAGATTTAATTTATATGAAATGCTCTACATCTCAAACAACAATCTGAGCTGTTGTATGGCACAAATCTGGCACATTGCCTAAGAACTTCACTCCAATTCCTTACCGTAGTAACCTCCATTGCAAAGGTCCCCCTCCTGCATTACACTGAGTGAAGCAGGCTCAAAAAGCTCGCTGCCCATGCTGCTGACCAGGCCCTCCAGTGTGGCCAGGTACTTGATCTTCAGGTCATACGGTGTGATGTTGCTGTCCTTTACTGTGCGGCAGTTGAATTCACTGAGGAATTTCTTGAACACGTTGTTGATGCGGATGCGTGTCAGAATGTTGCGCTGTTTAATGTTGCGGTTCAGTGACTCTGGGATAAAACATTTGTAGCTGGGGGGGGGGTCAAGACAGAATGTATGAACATCCTTTTCAATACAATGCAACACTGTGCTCTCTCTGTTTTAAAATGTAGGGATGATTTTAAAGTGAAAGACATCGACAAGACAGCACTCCTATGAACCGGATCTATCCCAAAACAAATTCAATTCAAAACAAACACAATATAGTTTTAGATTTTTCTAATAAACTGTGTTAAAACAATAGTAGGTATGGAGACAGATGGCTCCTGTTCAAGCATTAATCAAGTTAACTGCTGAGAATTTACCACAAACATAGACATCACCTTTGCTTTTGATTCTCTGATAGGAATTCTGCGACATATTTTTATCCAGCAAGTAAATAGAAACACTGGATGAAATGTACATGGTGTATGTGCAAATACATGCTACTGAGGAGAACATGGGTAACATGTGCATCAGTAATGCGTGTCATTTTCTGATCATAATCAAAAGCTGTTGATAGTTTGTGTGTTACCTGATTTCATGGGAAGCAGTGGACAGGGGAATGTTCTCGTTCATGGCATAGTGAGTGATTGCAAGCACAGCCATGCCCAAACACTCATTTTCTATCTCATGTTGCTCTGCCTCCGACTGGGGCATCCTGAGTGGAACCATGCCAGTCTGAAAGTCATGTTGGCTCTGTGCAACAAATATATGTGTATTTTTAGTAGATAATCAGACAAACAGCAAACACATATGAGCATAACACCCAAACAGAACTCCAGTGAAAAAGCCATTGTACATACTGCTTTACATGTTATGCAATATGTACAAATTAAATTGGGGAACTCATTAAATTGGCTGTCTCATTTTGTTTTCATGACATTTGCAAGACATTCAGCTTCCTTATGTTTTGGACAGATAGCGGAATGGAAAAATCGGTCCAGTCTTTAAAAAATTCAATTACACTGTTTTACACATTGCTCTTTCCGACGTTCCTAAAATTAGTACTAGCTGATAATGTTTTGAAACTCAGCTGCTGATTTTTTAGCTTTCAATGATAATGTATTTTCAGGAGCCTTTAAAGTAAAAGTAAAAAGTGAAATAATAAACCAAAAGTGTTGAAATGTTTTAACCGGACTCAATTTTTCAGTGATCCGCTGGAATATATACTTGATATGGGTAACAATGAAGGAGCAATCCCCGTGAATATAGGAGTATAAAGATCATTATTAGTTAATGATTATAATTCAGGATCTCAACTAAACCTTGCAAGCACACACCTGAGTAAACAGGTAGGTCAAAGAATCAGCATCCAGTAGGGGTGTTCCTTCTGGCACTTTCTGTGGGCTATTTCCTCTGAGTTTACTGATGCAGTGTCTCCAAACTGGCGACTCTCCTTCAGTGGTGCCATGCCAGTTTCTGAAATAAAACCTGACAGGAGAGACACAGAAGAGCATGAATACAGGTCGTGTGCACATGAAAGAATTCATGGCTTTGGTTTGTTTTTCTTTTTACATTGGTTTTCTATTCACATTGTGATTAAAAGGTAAAACACTTGTATCTCCCCATTTTTACTCTGTCATCTCCAATTTCACTTTTCAGTTAGAATTTCATTGCTGGGCAGTGATACCACCATTTGAGCTTTTGGGGTTTGTTTTTTTTTCTCCTTTTAGCTTTTGACCCATTTTCCTGTTTTCTCTGAAATGAAGCCATTTTAAAGCTAGCCTGTGCTCTTCAGAGGAAATACGTGTACAGCACGCCTCTGTCTACATCCTCCAAAGAGCAACAATAGACAAAGGGCAGTGCACAGGGAAACTGGTAATCTAAGTCAGAGCAACACCGAAAAAAAAGCATAACAAAAAAGTAAAAAGGAAAATAACAGCAAATAAAGAAGATTCAGCAGGAGATCTTGAAACTATTAAAACCTGAAATATTGGCCTATAATAGAAATATCAATATCATCAAATATGCTGTCTGATATTTTCTGATATTACAACTATTTTATATCTGTATATACTCTCTTTTTGTCATTTCCTGACTTTATGTAAATGTATCCTGTTGGTACTTTCATCCCTGCGTGTGCATTTGTTTATGCTAAAGACTGTGTATATATCATGACTTGACCACAATGCCCCACTTGTTGGGCTGGCTGCACTTCAGTACAAGAAGCTCATATACACAAATGTGAATACACAAAATATACTACCACAGTTAGACTCTATGTACACTAGATTTTCCCTCCACTAGCTATTGTCAAAGCAGAGCACAGATAAAGAGGAAGTGTAATTGACACCACAGTACTGTTTTTTTCCCTCTTCGCACGAAATGCTATCTAACTTGTACATTGGGCTTTCTTGTGGGGCACTTAACAGTCAAATCACTACAGTCAAGTACAAATTGCTGGTTTGCCATTAAAAAAAAAACTTTGGGTAAGGACTACAACTTATGAAGTTGTAGTCCTATGTATTCTTCTCAATGGGTCAAGTCTGGTGTTAGACTCTACTCTTGGTATCGCATGAAAAAGTAAATCATAAACTACTTTCTGTTCCTATTTTTAGTTCCTTGTATGTCTGTTCCAACATTATATTATTTTATGAACAGCATATAAAACAGCTTGCCTAACCTTGACCCTTTGCTGAGTCCTCTGTCTGCTTTACTTTCTCTTTTTTCTTAATAAGATCTAACAATCATCTCATTGCAATTTTGGGTTCAAACCACTCCTGCAGTGGAGTTCTGAAATAACAAATCATCTCTGCAAAAACAGGATTGGAATTCAGAAATCACCAAACCAAAAAAGATAAATGAGACAGGCCATTTGGTTCAAACATTCCCATTCTCATGTGCATTTAGAACTATGTTGTCCACATGGAGTCTTCTTTAAAGGAACTCACCCTGAGATGCCAAAAAAGATAAAACCAAGGCCTTCCTTTTACTTAAGCAGCACTCTTTTTTGGGAAAAAATATCTAATGCCAATATGTTTTTTACATCAGAACACTCTGCCCCATCCAGAAGTTTGGATCCTTAACCTGTGCTTTATGCAAAAGTGAGCCAAAATAACTTTATCTTAAGACTGTCTTGAAGGTTGATGGCCCGTGGTTCAAGATCGTACATGGTTTGTTTGATGTTGCTCCAACCACTGCTCCATCCCAGCAAGAAAAGAGAGATTCCCCACCTAGCAGCCAGTTTTCATAGCCAGGTGGAAGCACACCAAGGTTTCTGTCTTTGCTTCCTGCCTGACTTGCAATGCACAGATTCCAACACCTAATATTTTGTCTGGGGTGTAGGGACCCAATTGGGCCCTGTGAGTATAGCCAGCCAGTACAAGGTGCATACTGTACTATGCTTCAAGCCCAGCAAAGCCTGGCTCAAAAAAAGCCCCAGTATCACTAGTATGTACACACTTTGATACAATATAAGAAATAATTCAGAAATGATAGAAAATTACAGTATGCAACTCCAGAGTAGTCAGTCGCTGCTGTGACATCATTCTTACCTCATGCGATAGTGCAGCTTGATACTGGTTTCATCTGTGACCTTGAACTCATAGTTGGGGGAGTACCAAGTGCCAGTGATCTCATTGTACAGGGCGAACAGGTTATGGCACAAGGGAGAGATAACTGAGAAACAGAGGAGAGCAGGGGAAAAAAATTCAATAGTCAGACTAGTACTCCAGCCTATTTAAAGAGAGTGATTAAAAGAAATGGAATACAATTGGCTTTTATAGACTGTAAATACTTTACATTTCTGCAAAACATTAAATATTTTATGACTAGCAGAAAAGGCTCCACTCTGTCCATTTGTTGTTCTGAATAGCGATGCACCAATCCGATATTTGGATTGGATATCCTGACTCGAAAAGATGGATTAGATATCGGTGACAATGAGCTTATTTACAGCTGGTCCATTAAGTTCAGTTCTATGTAGCTTACTACACCACACATCAGCAGCAGCGCATCCGATGCTAGCCGGAGGGCTTACGTAGCATGGAGGATGCTGACAGCAAAGCGACAGCAATTTGGAGGCATTCCATTTCACACAGCTACACCAGCTACATTTTCACAGTTACACCAACAGCTTTTATTTGTATGTTTGCTGTAGTTTTTAGTTTACTTCGAACTGTGGTCAAAGTGAGTTGACGTGACAGAAAAGCTCCAATGATAACAATGCTTGGTCTCACCATCATTACGTTCAGCGTAACACTAATTTGGAAGCTTTCATTGCACTTATGGCTGACAGGTTGTCACCAACTACATTAATATGGGTTCACTTTATCTGTCTCTTGTTAGGTCTACTCCACATACGACATGTGTGAGTGGTTGAGGAGCAGTATAAAGTAGGCACACTCAGACTGAGATGAGGAAAGCAGAAATCCTTATTCATTTTGGTCCTGTTGTAATTTATTATTTTTCTAATAAATACCGGTTCACTAAATTTATATTCTTGGATGTATATGTTTTCTGCTTTTATTCTGTAAAGTTATGAAAGTTTAAGTTGAGCCTGATGTTGACTTAAACAACAACTGGGAGGCAACAACCTCCCAGTCTCTTCCTCACAGTGAGGAATACAGCTTATTAATTTAACACTGGTATTGGATCGGTACTTGGTATCGGCAGATACCCAAAGCCAAGGTATCTGTATGAGATCGGAACTGGAAAAAGGCGGACTGGTGCATCCCTAGTTCCATCCCGCTCCAAAAGGTCGACCTAACAACCCGAGTAACCACTGACCATCAGATTCATGATGGCATCCTCATCATTGCTGCAACCCACTGGCACGCCCGTAACTTCAATAAACAGATAACCCCTGTGCAACTCTTAATTTCTCAAATTCTGAATTTACCCCCTCCAGTACCGGCTGCTTGTGGTGGTGCATTTCTCCTCTTTTTAACCTTAAGACATGTTACACTGGTATTCTGTGGTTTCATTTTGCGTTATTCCTTTCAACCAATGTTTTCCAGCTTCACTACACTGTTGACATTTATATATATATATATATATATATATATATATATATATATATATATAAAGTGATATATATATAAAGTTGTTTATGTGTTTACACTAAGTCCCTAAACTCCACAGGATGCTGCTGCCCACCTTTTCATAATTAACCTTTCCCTTGAAAGTTAGTTCTGAAACTCCCCCTTTAAAGGTCATCATGAAGACCTTCATCACAGTTATAGCCGTACAATACTATTTCGGTTGATTAGTTGACGTTATTTTTATGCATAAATTATTTTTTAATATATTTGTCCCTTAATATAAAAAAGCTCTTAAATGCATAAGTCTAAGTAAAATCATTAAAGAACATCTTTGTCATCACAGTACAAATCACAGGTGCTGCATCACATTATTACCTGTGCTGCATGGTTTCTTATCAGGTTTAATGTTGATTCAATGGTGGTTTATTGGTTTATACAATATCTAAAGCTGTATCTTTGCATTCTGCAGTTCCTGCATTAGTCTGTCTTTAACCATTTCTCTTTGCAACCATTTTTCTTATCCAGTTCAAATGTCTCTCTTTCTGAGAAGTGTATTTTTGCTTAAAATAATTTTCTGCAGCCCACACTACTTGGCAAAACCTAACACTTGACAGACAGCTTACTTAAGAATGTGAGCCCAATAGGTACAACATTAAACCTTTTCTAATGACAATTCTATGCCTAACTTTACAAAAAAATTTAAAACTGATGATGCTATCCATCTGGATCTCTTATTTTAGTACACATTATATTTAGTAAAAAGTAAAACACACTCTTCATTACTGCAGCAGGAAGAGATTAAATTAAACAAACAAAAATAAAAACATGACTGTGCAAACAAGTTAGTCACTCACAGCATTTCTTGGCAGCATCCACACAGAGTTCCTCAGCAGTGTAGCAGCCTTTGGAATACTTCAGTTGGTCAATGTCAGGTCGGTAAAAGTGGATTTCTAGGCCTTTAATGGAAGCAGGTGAGGAGGAAGGTTGGGCCCTTCGAGTTCTCCTCATCTTCAAACAGAGTTGCCTGCCCAACTCCATCACATACAAAGTTGGCATTCAGACCCTGGAGAAGTAAAATAAAATTAAAACAGAAATGAGGAAGAGGAAATCTTAGCATCCCATTTGGAAATACTTCAGATTTTGGTCAGCAGAAGACAAAACTGAAACTTTAACTGTGTTGACTGAAAAATGAAAAGGTAAGTCATAAAAGCTTCATGCACCACAGGTTTCTAATTGTTTGATTATTTCCTGTTTCAAATTGAGGATTAGATATTTCTTGTTCCATGTTTTTCACAGGAGAGCTCTGTCATTGCATCAAATGTTCATTCTATAAAATTGAACCCAATTAATATTTTCGGTTATCTTTTAATGTGTACGTTTTTAGATCTCTTAAAAGGGATGTTTTATAGAAATCAATGTATCTATACAAGTAGTTATGTCTCTCATTGTAGTGTTTTCTTTTGTTTTTGAAAGACTAATTGAATGGGATTTTTTTGCTGAATTATGACAGCTCTAATGCCTTCACACTTCCACCTCCATGCTCCGAATCAAATTTCAATGAAGCACATAGGTCCAAAAATGTGTTTTCCTTCACTTTTAGATTCTATTTGTGGTACACGAAAGGAGTAACGCTCGCCAAGTACTTTGTGACAAATATATAACAGGTCAATACAATAAGCTGCCTCCCCACTGAGTCTTTTGTCCTGTGGATGGATTCAAGCTCTATAGTCTTGGACCGCAGCAGACAGTAGTCCTTGTTCTGCATTTCAGCCTTGATGAGTTCAGCATGGTAGCACATGAATTAGTCCTCCATATGCTGCAAGTTCTGGTTGGACTGGCACTCTCAGCAGACTTTGAGAGCGGTACAAGAACTATCTTTGCTGCAGTCTGTCCAACCTTTGCTGCAGCAACTCGAGAAATAATACAGAGCTTAATGATACAGAGGACCACCACAACAGCAACCTAGTATGAGGCCAAGCCGGTAGGAAAACACAAGAGGGGAAGGACCAGGACTAACTGGTTATCAGTAAGTGAACTTTCAAGATAAGAGTGAAGGAGATGGTCCAAAAGTAAACCAATAGCAGTTGACATTGTTCTTTGATTAATAAAACCAACAAAAAAATAAAAAGGTTCATAAAAGTAACATAAAAAGTTCATACACTATTAAACGCAGAGGGATGCACTATGAAGAAAGAATAGTGGGTTAGTGAGATATACTGAGTTTAGAGAAAGAGTTTTAACTGTCACAAAAGTGACTTTCTTTTTACACCTGGGTAACCCACCATAGTAAGTTGTCCTAAACAGAGGAGGATATGTGCAGGGTTTAAAATTGCCTAGAAGTACCACATAATCACTATTCCAACAACATGCTCTAAGTTCGATAAAGAGTCTCTTCTATAGGACATCACTGGCTGAGTCAAGTAGATTTTTTAATAAAAACAAAGACCATTTAGTGCGAGATGTTCTTCATACTTTCACAAAGGTCAACACTTTCTCACCCTCGATGATATAAAGTACCCTGCAGAAGCAGATCACTAAAACAAGATAGTATGCATTTTAGGACCCCAGAGAGCCAGAAGATGTGAAATCACAGTGCTTCCCATCAGTAGTAGTTTCCCACACAGCAAGTGGGGAAAAGCTTCAGCTATGCAATGCTCAAGTGTTTCACCACCAGGACATTCTGCTCCCAACATACATACAACTTTATACAACAATTAAATATTATTCAACATAGAGTACACCACACTCCCAAGGAAATCAACTCTCTCCAATGCTGTAGTCCTGTCTAGCAACCTCCAGCAAGATGCTGACATTCTTAAGAGCCTGTCTCACCACAGCTCAGCACTCAGGTTAGGCATGGACAATTAGTAACCAGCCTTGTTCTCGGGTAATTCAGAAATTTACATTACCTTATGTGTTTAAATGTAATTCTAAACTTACCACTGCATTTATCAACTGTTTTTGAGATGACCATTACTGCTAATGTTGCGTATTTTTCCCTGCAAGTTCTGGTTTCACACTCACTTATTTATACACGCAACTTTTATACATAACTACCATCTTTGTTGTGTTATTGTTACGTATTTTTGTGTTGTAGTATTATGAATAAATGTTTAATATTAGAAAAATTGTTTTTCTAGTTACATCTCAGTCCCTAACTTGTGTCAGTTGCTGTGCTACCTCTATCCTATCTTATTTATATTAAGAAAAATTCCCTTCCAAAGTGACTTAAAAGAGGAAAACTATTCCACTTATTAAGCTGACTCCCTCTCCCTCTGGCTCTACTTAATAACTCTGATTATTGCTATACAGCCCCATAATCAAGCTAATGTCCCAATATATGGTTATTGTTATTAGTATTGGTGGTGCCTAATAATTGTACTCAACCCCATATTTCTACATTAAGATACATCAGTGAGCTGTCTTCCAGCAGTTATCATTTCTCATCACAGTCACAGCTGAATTTCTTGAGAAGAGATTTTCAATGAGTCATTCTTTAGTTTTTACAGCAAATGAGTTAATCAGCCAGTGTTAATCCTCGTCTGTCTACTTACATTATCATTAGTACTTCTGAATGTCTCTATCAGTGTTGTTTTATATAAAAACCTAAAAATGTCTCATAAATTTGTTGGAAGTATGCTTAAAAAAAAAAAAGCAAAAACACATGTTTTTTTAGCAAATCTCAGACACCTGTTCTACTAGAATTTTGCAATGATTACAGCATATTTTCACAAGTCCAAATCAGCTGAAAAAGTTGCTTCGAGTTGCTCCCTATTCCCGTCAGTAACTTCAATGTGTCACATCTGCATGACGTCTGGAGCATTATTTCCACCAAACAAAACAAGACCTTGGAGGAGCTTGTGATGACAAACAGGGATGAAATTTTTTGTGGTATAGGTAAAATGAAAAGTCTTCACAAAAGCCATAACAAAGAATGCCTCTACTTGTGCCTCCATTTTCCATAAAAATAAAGAGGAAAGTGTTGTGTTAGGGCTGCAACAATAAATGCATGAGTCATGGCCCCAGCCTTGCTGCTCATGTTCTCTTGTGATGTAGATAGCTATTATATGTTTCACCCAAGCACGGTGCTAAACGTGACACAAATGTCCGACTCAGTCACATTAAACTGTCATTACTCACCAAATCCCCAAGTACAAAGTCCAAGTGATGTCAGATTGAGACGTGTGAGAATATAGCAGGTAATAGTCTAGAAAATTCACAGCAGGCAAGTGTCCTGTGTCCTACCTCCTGTGGGCTCTTTCAAGGTAGGTTTTTTTGCCTAAACCAAACATAGTCTGATTCAGATGTGTTAGTATCAGAAATACTATGTCATGTTGTGTACTACACTGAAAAAGGGCAACTTTGGACAAAGTCCTAATGTGATTCATGTGTGAAAAAGCTAGTAAGGTATCTATAAAATGGTTGACAGGACTCCTCCAACTGTAGTTTGGGTTTTACTTCTATTGGGGAAGTGTCAGAGGCAAGTTTTATTTACGTTATGTCATCCAAAAATTCTATGGTCTGAGTGGGAACCGGTCAGTAATGAGTTCTACTGAAAGGGGAAAATGATGAGGCTGTTGCAATGCTGCGGTGTATTTCAGAAATTAGTTAGAAAACAACATGAAGACACCTGCTCAGCATGTGATGCATACACTGCTACGTGTGCCTAAAGTATTGTGAACAATAGAGTTGGAGGTGGACAAACTATGGGATGACACAGTTTCCAAATTTCCCCATGCACCTTTTTCTGCATTACACCCTGTAAAAATAAAACGGTTTTCCACCTACACCGCTTTATCTGCGATAAGTAAATACTAACCAACATATACTGGTAATGCATGATGTTACTTAGATCCTTAAAACTTAATTACATTTTGAATGTAACTAAAAGCACTGTATAATTTATCATATAATTTACAGCATCTGCATTAAACATCCACAATGTATACAAGTGATGAAATCACTGTTCATTTTTCCTAAGACAGTCTTGTTTAAAAGTGGACTTAAATATTGATTACAAGCATCGTGGGAATAAATTCACCTGAAGAACAAGAAAGTGAAACTAAAAAAAAGC
The DNA here is from genome assembly GCA_015106735.1 of Paratilapia polleni. NCBI lineage: Eukaryota > Metazoa > Chordata > Actinopteri > Cichliformes > Cichlidae > Paratilapia > Paratilapia polleni. Next base: position 41,768 of record VUQI01015339.1, read on the forward strand.
TATAGCTGCCTTCAAACAAGCACAGGCGTTTGTGAGTTTTATGGCATCCAGTGGAAATTTTGCTTGGATTACCAGATTGGACTTCAGTGCTACACATGCAAATAAAAACATAGCCTACATTGTCAGTGTTTGCAAAGGCAAAATACCAAAGTCCTGCATGGGTCCAATTTGGCAAACCATCACTTGCCAGCAGACTGCTGGGACAAACCCATTATCTCCAATTGAAACAAAAGGAAGCCCCACGACTCTACCCATGACTGAGTACACAGGCCACACAATTACCTACCCTAGTCTGGGCCTCACTCCCCACCGGATGAAGTGGTTTCCCTCACCATCTCATTACTTTTTTTGGTTTGTTTTCAGCTGAATTCTATTCAAATGTCAAGTACATTCACTGACAAACACAAGACTGTTTTTTTAAAGAGACCCTATTAGGCTTATTTACAGTTCTTTGACTCTACTACAGTAGCTTTGCATGAGTCAGAGTTCAAAATAATTATAACCTGGGTATCCCCTCAGTTCATCCTCTGTCTGAAATAACAAGCAAACAAAAAAAAAACTCTTTAGCTCCTCTCCATTGCATTATGGCTTTATAATCAGCCCAAATGATTAATCAGTTCTCAAATCATTGATCTAGCCACCAACTAACTGGCTAGATGTTTCAGAACTATTTTAATAGATTGTTCATTAAACTGGCTCTGTTTTACTTTATGTTAACTAAAGGAAGCATGACTAAATGATTGGATGGTAAGGGATTCAGACTTTCTCTGGTTTTCTTATGGGTTCTTCATTGTTTATTTCCCACAGTTAGGTAGTTTCCAATGTGGAAAAAGAAAATCAATTCAAGACCACATTTTATAAGCAGTTACCCATATGTAATTAATGAAATTAAATATTTACTGTACAGCATTGGTATTTAAGAATTCACAAGGAACTCATAAGACTTTAAACCACAAAAGCAGTAGGTAATTAGTGAAAGTGATTGGAGTTAAGCTTCACTATAGGTTGGGTAAAGGGAACTGAATGACCATTTTGTTAAAGCTTTTAATTGCATATCATCAAAAGGTGCTCACTCGTTAGTGTGCCCACAAATGACAATACAATTGGGAGAAACTAGGTAAGGCAGTAACATCAAAAATGCCACCTGGTTATCACAAGAAACAGTCATCACTAGCTCTTTGATGTCAAATATCAGGGTAAATACCAAAAGGTGGGCCTACCAAGAAGATCAAAGTAAAGTTCAACTGTGATCACG
>VUQI01015340.1:2263-14112 GCA_015106735.1 Paratilapia polleni
TTGTCTAAACTCATAAAACTAAAAAAAAAAAAAAATAGAAAATTTTTTTTTTTTTTTTTTTTGCATTTATTCTAAAGATGTTTCTTATAGGAATAAAAGTCTTTCCTTGTATGGATTTTTAGAGCAGAACTCATTTGAAATTGAAGCTCTGACAAAAAAAATCACTTCAACTAAACCCCAGTGTGTTTGAAAATGCATTTCTGCTGCTTCAGTGCAGATCAGAGAAGTTACATATTTAGGTCAGTACAGATATACCCAGTACCCTGTCTCTTTTAACAGGTAGTGTACAACATGATCATGACTTGAATCATGAAAGATACCTGGGAAAAAAAATCCTTAAAGTTTTTCTTTCTAGTACAGATTATTGCCTCAGGAAAGTCTTGATCCAGTAAATATATAGACTGAATCAGATGGAGTTTTGCTGTATGTATAGTAACTGTTAGGATATTTGACCCTTTAGTCTTTTTTTTTTTTCTTTTTGCATGACAGCACAGACTGATTGTTGTTTTTATTTGTTTTACAGCATTCCCAGAGAGACTTCAAGCCATCTGAGGCACCTGCTGCTGGGTCTGCTGCAGCGCAACCATAAAGACCGCATGGACTTTGGTCAGAAAACATTTAACACTCACACATAATTTACATATTTCTGTCATGCATGGGCAGATAAAACTTTGTTGATAGTCACATTCCCATGCAACAGATGTTTTTGCAGTTTCTTAGTCTGTTGCATAAAGAAATAAGACCAGTGGACAAGAAAACTGTGAACTCTGTGAATGCTCTCTATGCGCAGTACTGAGAAGAAATCATTTTTCCATCTTGTACTTTCAGACAGTGCTTGCTATACTTCCTCCTATTAATTGTATTTCTTCTCGTTGGTAGATGAGTTTTTTTGTCATCCTTTCCTGGAGGCTAGCTCATCTGTGAAAAAGAGTAAGTAAGAATAAACAGCACACTTCCTTAGTTTTTCCTAAATTAGCACATGCAAAACTTTATATTTATTTTAACATAAAATGTGACCCTGAAAATAATACAAGGTGGCTGAAGTAATGTTGACAGTTCCATCACAGGACTAGATCTAGTAGTCAAACCAGTCATATAGCAATAGAGAAGGTATTATACCACCACGGAAGTCCTGTGGACTTTTATTCTAAACACACAAAGTTTCTGTTTACAGAAACTAACAACTGTGTTGAATTTCGTTTCAGCAACTCCTACTGTGACCATGACCTGTTTGCCCAGCTCTGCATCAGCCAGCTCTTGTAGCAGCTCTTCCACCTCTCACCTCGCCTCACCACCGGTTTGTGTTTATTATTTCTAATATTTCCTCTACCCTTTCCCCCAGGGGGAGGGCAATAGCACTACCACCCCACCAGTTCCACAAAGAAGCCAAAAACAATAAAACCAAAACGTTTTTTTTAATTGATCTTGTTTATGTGCACTATTTTCCCAAAGCGACCGACCTATGGGAAAACACAAATATGTGTATTATTTGCTGTGTTTGACTATCTGATTTATGGGGCTGCAGTTTTATTTGCAATCCTAGAAGCTGACCAAGTCAACACCTTTTCACCTTTCCCTTCACCAATGGCTAATGTATACTTTCTTCCTCTGTTTTTAATATGCTACCTTCTGTGTCCCTGTCTGTACAGCAGTCTCTTGCTGAGATTCAGCAGTTGCGTGCCAAAGCTCTGGCCTCTCCGACCCAAGAGGCCACTGGTTTTCTCCTTAAGGACTCATCTGGAGGTGGCGGCAGCAGCAAGAACTCCTCCTCCTGTGACACGGATGACTTTGTGATAGTGCCTGCTCACTTTACCAGTAAGAAGACTTTTCTTTTTCATGGAGTCCCCACCTAAACATCACATGGAGCTGTATATAGCTCTAGCCTTGGCTCCATTTCTGTAGAATGACAGCTGATATATTTGAAGTTGTTTTGTAGCCTGTTTTTTTTTAATAGACTGTGCTATGTGGGCATCTATTCTTTTGAGGCTCTGAAAGTTTAATTACTCAAGTTAAAATAGCTGTTAAAATAATTTTGACATTCTGTTTCTTGTTTTGTTTTTTTTTAGCAGCTGAGCTGACAAGTGAGAGTAAAGCGCTGCAGGACAGCCTAATGAACAGCGGGTGAGAAACAAAGACTAGTTATTCATCAGTATCCAGCACAGAAACTGTTATGTTAATTAAACGCGGTTGTTTGGCAGTGTTACAGAATATGGCTTATAAAGGAAGATAAATTATGTTAGTAATCACATTTACATTAGCTCTGAAGGTGTACTCCCTCTAGATTGTACATTAATAAAGTAGTTATTCTTTTCTCCACTTTAATTAGCTCTCTTTTGGCTTCTGCTGGTCTGTGTAGCCAAGCCAAAACCCCACCGCACTCACCTTCCTACAGTGGATCTCCAAATCCTGTCAGGTAAAATCACAAAGCCGAATGTTTTGTTATGGTGGTGCATGTGGAAATGTTTCTCAGGATACTGCAACATAATATCTGTATACAGCAAGAAAGTTGCTGCTGGAGTAGATCAAAATCTCTAAAATCTCTTAAAATAATTCAAGAAAGTTCAGGCACAAAATTACCGTGACTATAAATTGTCAGAATGTATTCAATAAAGTCAATTTTATTCATTTAACAAGCTCAGTAGTTCAGTGTTTATCTCTCTATTACGTACGCAGTTACTCCACAACTGTCATGTTAATCTTTTGTTAATGTTATGTGATGTTAATCAGTGTGTTGTTTCTATATAAACATTGCACAAATTACTAAGTCACATCTACTTCCTCTGGAAAGTGTTAAACATGCATGTGTGCACACAAACACACTGACTGCCTCCTCTCTTATCTAACTGTTCCCTTGGCACCCTCGGTTCTTCTCGCTGTTGTCAGGCCCAACGAGTTCTCGGGAAGTAACTATGGAAACCACGGTCAGTCATTGCCCATTCCAGTCCCCACTCAGGTCCAGAATTACCAGCGCATGGAGCAAAACCTCCATTCTACCAAACAGGATGGTTCACCACGGTCTGTATCCAGAAATGCATGCATACAACACAAAGACATGCACACATACATGTAACTATTGTAACACTAGATTTGCATGTTCTTGATGAAAGTGCAGTGACTCACGAGACTCACGTTATTAGGCTGTCGACACCAGTGCGCCGTTGCAGCAGTGGGAGCTTGTTGGGCTGTGGTAGGACCGGACCCTCACCACCCTATGGGCAGGGTGCTGTCACCACCACCCGCAGGTTCTCCCTGGGAGGTGCCAGAACTTTCCAGCTCTCTCCTCAAGGTAGCTTCATCTTGATCAAAAATGTGTAAATCGGGGCACTGGTTTAGCTCACCAAGTTGAGCAGGCAACCCATATACTGTAAGGCTATTCAAATCGGGTTCAAATCTGACCCAGGCCATTTGCTCCGTGTGTTCCCCCTGCTCTCTGTCCCAGCTTTCCTGTCAACTCTAAACTGTCATGTCAAAATAAAGGCCAGAAAGCCACAAAAATATTTGAAAAAGTATGATAGATGACCAGTTTGGAGCCAACTGGTTGTTGTACTGTAGTGCAGCTATTTCATAGGTCTAGTATTGAAACAACTGGTTTGTGACCCCTTAAAATGAAACCACCTCTAGTTGTAACTCCATATTATAAATTATGGAAATGAGCTATGAGCAGATCAGTTAAAAGGTTTTTTCTATTTAAAAGTTTTGATGTAAGTGATTTCTAGATGAATGAAGAGGTGAAAATCTGAAAAATAAGCTTAACTTTCTTTCTTAGGTTTTCAATTTTGTGGTGGCTCCTCAGATCTATCTTGGGACCCCTTATTGATTAAAAGATTAACTGCACTGAATACTCCTTTATGGCATTTATGCAGCAGAAATACTCCGAATTGCTCTTCGTACATGATAATTTACTGACATTTTTCTGTATTTATGAATAATTATAAATCAAATATGTTTGTCTGATTAACAGCCCAAAACCCAAAGAAAGATATTTTAAGATGTAAACTGAGGCTGTGTGAACTTGTGATGAAGAGTTTTGAAATTAACCCAAGGTTAAATTTAAAACTGTTTTAAAAAAAAAAAGATCAACGAGAGCAACTGATTATGAAGTATTTAGTAGTTGGACCTCTAAAATGGTTATTGATCTGCGATGGGTGATATGAAAACTGAACTGCAGACAGAGAGGAAATAAATTTGTGGTATTCTTTCTCTGGGGTCAGTGTGATCAGTAGTTATTGGTTGAGAAAATGAACCAGCCACCCACATACTTTCCTCACCAGCTGCTTTCATCTGCTCTTGCACAGTCCCTTCACTTCCTAGACATTGTATGCTGTCGGGGGAGTTAGACAGGACTTGTCCATCTCTTGGTAGCTTTGTTGTTTTCTAGTGCTGTCTGACACTTCATTTTGCATTACCACCTGCTGTCTAGAAGCAGAAATATTCTGATGTCCTTCTGTCCCACTTTGCAGCTCTGCAGCACACTGAGCCCAGGCTGAATTCTCAGCAGCGCCCGCAGAGGGCAGGACTTGGCACACGGCTCCACAGTGCCCCCTGTCTGTTGGAGTGTGCCAGAGGTGGCGGCAGGCAAAAAATACAAAAGCAGCACTCTGACCCTGTGGTCGCCCCCTCAGCCGGACTCATGGCTGTCCGACCCCTGCACTCTTCCCCCAGACTGAGTGAGCTGATGCAGCGTAATCCCCTTCCCACTATCCTGGGCTCCCCCTCCAGGGTAAGTCTGTGTGTGCATGTGTATTAAAAAGAAAGAAGCTATTGGGCGGCTGTGGCTCAGGAGGTAGAGCGAGTCGTCTACTAATCGGAAGGTCAGTGGTTCGATTCCTGGCTCCCCTAGTCTGCATGCCGAAGTATCCTTGGGCAAGATACTGAACCCCACGTTGCTCCCGATGCATTCATCGGAGTGTGAGTGTGTGTGAATGTTAGTAAGCACTGTAGATAAAAGTGCTGTATGAATGTATGTGTGACTGGGTGAATGTGGCCTGTAGTGTAAAGCGCTTTGAGTACACAGAAACTGAGTAGAAAAGCGCTATATAAGTACCAGTCCATTTACCATTTATTTTCTTCCAATACACAAGACAAGATAAAAAAGTAGTTTAAACTAACCATAGTTACCCTTTTCCTCTTTGTGTTTTCTCTGTGCTCAGGCAATCCCTCCATTTGAATTTCCCAAGCCCCCAAGTTCTCCAAACCTGGTGACTTTCCTGACACAGCAGGGAATGGTCATTGGCTCTCCTTGCAGCAGGACTGCCCCAGCAGAGCTCAGAGACCTGATACACCAAGCACCCACACCGGTCACCCATGCTGCCCACTGCATCCACAGACGGAATGATGACACCAAGGGCTTTGGCAGGTTGTGTTAATGTTTTTGCTGTTCTGTTTCTTATGTTTTCCCCATTGATGTATATCCAGAAAGAAACGGCATAGACGCTAGAAGTTAGTAAAAATATACATTGGACAATACGCATAAAATAAACACCTTGGCTCTGTGTCTCTGTTTCACGTCTCTTTTGAGCAGGTCTCAGAGTGCCAGTCGTCTGTCTGACGTCCTGCTGATGGCTGCATTTGGACCAGGTGGACCTGCGGGTGACCGAGGCAGCACAGAGAACCTGACCTCTGAAAAAGCCATAGACATAACAGGTAGACATGTTTGTTACATGAACAGAAACGCACATGTTGTTCTGCGGTTAATCTTTACAGCCTCTAATGTTTAGCAGTTGATGATTTATAGGAAAAAAATTTCAAATTTCTTTCCTTTTTCTGTTCTTAAGGGCCCTCGAGTGGTGGGGGAGGCTTTGCACCTAGCTCTGGAAGCCCAGCACAGGTGGTTTTCACTGTAGGATCTCCACCTAGTGGCAGCACTCCACCCTATACCTCCAGACAGAGAAAATACTCAGGTATTTAGCATGAAAAGATCTTGGCAGAGCTTAATACAAGTGATTGGTCTCCAAATACATCTGCAGGGAGACAGCACCATTACTATGGTTCACTGCACGTCATACAACACAGGGCAGAGTTTTTCATTTTCCATGATTTGGAAATTAAATGAAACATTATGGTAAGCAAGAAATAACCATAATGTTCCAATTGTATACTGATATATAGTATTTATGAACAATCAAGAAACATGAATACCAGCAGCAAGCTGTATTGATGAAAAATTATTGCCTCGGGCATTTGGTGTAAGATTTTTGCCTTCTCTTTTCCTGACTGCAGGCTCATTCACTTCAGGCAGTCCTGCAGGCTCCTTAACCAGCCGTCACCCTCAGACAGGCACCTATTTGGATGGCTTTGAGGCTTCTTCCAGTCCTCGTTACAGTTTCCCTGATCCCATCACAGCCAACATGGGCGGTCGCGTCACCTTCGAGGCTCCTGAGCTGCCCGAGGAGACACTGATGGAGGTGAGACGCCAGTTTTGCCACATACCTCTGGAGAGTAATGAGAAGGGTGTCGACCTTTAGATCTTCTGTGTTCAGAGCTTGTGTGTAGCAGTGACTTTGCTTTTTTGTGTACATCAGTCAGGGTGATATTAAAATAAAAAAAATATTTAGTATGCCTCTAGAGAGTGTTGACTGTGAGGAAAAATGGAAAGAAAAATGGATAGCACAATGTCAGTGAGGTGTTTTTAGCTCAAGACACTGTAGAAAAATAGCCTAAGGTAAAACCTGAAATGGAATAATGAAAAGCACAGAATGACCTGTCTCCTTTTAAATGCTTGGGATTTTTTTCACAGATGAAGGCTGAATGCAAAATCACATTCTGGTGTCCACTGTTTAAAATTCTATCATTAAACCTTCTCCCCTTTTCTCTGTCTGTCTTTCTTCTGTCTCTGTCGGAGTTCAGCAGGAGCATACTGACATTGTGCAAAGGCTGCGCTTCACATTGGATTTTGCGCTGTGTCTAATGGAGGTGGCTGCTGCCCGTGGTGCTGCGGTGACGGGGGAGCAGGGGGACATTTCTCATCTCTCTCTCCTTCAGCAGCAGAGCCTAGTAGCAGATCAGATAAGCTCACTGAGCCGAGAGTGGAGGTAAGGCCGTATCTACTGTGGCTGTGTGTCTTTGTTGAAGGAAATGATAGCTTTTGGATCTCCTGGCTTTGCACCATGTTTGGTGATTAGCCTCTGGGGTCTTGGCCACTTCTTTTAAATTCCGCTGGTGCCTCAGTTCTCTTACTATGTTTAAAAAAAAAAATGGAATACATTTAATGATATTTTTTCAACACAACTATTTCAATATGTGAGCTGCTGTAATGTAAATGTAATTGTAATGCCTCTTTGCAACAGAACAAAAACTCTAACATAAAAACAGTCAACCTTGTGGTGGGTTGCAGTGAAGATGTCATCATGTAGATCTTGTGTAATTTGTGTTTTTATGCAGCCGGGACTTTTTTTTTTTTGTTGTGTACTTAAGCTTGAAATTAAGAACATTTGCATTGCACCCAAAGAGTCCTGTCATCAAATAGAAGAGAGAAAACAGTTTCAGTGCCTGGTGCTCAGGACACCATAGCAAAAAAGCCCGAGGCACTATCAATTACAGAGGATGAGATTTTGGACTTTCTTTTCTTTAAATGGAGGACTTCAGTCTCAGCTGTAGTTTGAGTGTCAAAGAGAGGGAAAGTGTGCCCCCCTGTTTTCCACAATCATAACCACTAGCCAGTTGTTGCATTCACTGTTTGCTGGCAACTGTTCTGATACAGAATGTTTCTTAATCATACACCAGCAATCCAGATTTCCCCTACAGCTATTGTTTGTGTTCCATGTGTCATTTGTCCATTTCGAATTGAGTTTAACTAAGTACTTTGTGTGTAATTGCCTCCTCAGTCATGCAGAACAGCTGGTTCTCTACCTTAAAACTGCAGAACTCTTGTCCAATGCCTTACACACAGCCATGGAGCAAGTTAAGCAGGGCAAGCTCTACCCATCTGCTACTGTTAAACAAGGTATGAGAAAACAGAAATTAGCCATGGGTGTGTTACATATGAACATATATATTAATTAAATATTATTAATATATTTGGTTCTTCTTCTTCTTTTTTTTTAAAATTTCTGTCCATATACAGTCGTGAAAAAACTGAATGAGCTGTACAAGTCCAGTGTGTCATCCTGCCGCTCACTTAGCACCCATCTTCAGCGTTTCTTTACGCGGAAGCACCGCCTAATGGACCAAATCACCTCCATCACAGCTGAGCGGCTGCTGTTCAGCCACAGTGTGCAGATGGTAAACCAAAAGAACAGTTAGATAATTGGAAAGTAGAGGAGAAAATGGGGGTTATCGAGCAAAAGGCCTCAGTGAAATCTTTAAATTAAAAAATATATATATATTTATGGTTAGCATTTGTCATAATTAATATTTTATTCAAAACTAAGGTCAGACCCTGCTGTCCTCTCAGGTTCAGGCTGCTGCGTTGGATGAGATGTTCCACCAGGGGGAGGCATCAGTCCTGCGCTACCACAAAGCTCTCTTACTGATGGAGGGCCTGTCTTTGCTGCTCACTGAACAGGATGACATCCTCAGTGTTAGCAAATGTAAGTATCTCTGTCAGCCCATTTCACAGTAAAAGTGAATGTCTCCGCACAGCACCAGCAACTACCACCACCGTTTGGTTCAGGAATGTTCCTGGAACTAAAAATCGAATTTGCGTGAATGTATTTTTGCTAGCGATTTGATTCAAAATGTTCCATCAGTACTATGATAATAAAATTAATATAAAAGCATGATAGGCTGCTTGATCTTGACTTGCAATGCTGAATCACCCACTGCCTTTTTTCTTTCCCTTTGCTTTGTGTCTGCAGGCAAAGAGTGCATTGAGCGACGCCTCACAGCTTTGCAGTCAGGGCTCTGTATATGATAGCCCTGCACTATTTCTGGGGGTGTGGAAAGGATGACAGTCATTTGCACCCTGCGCATTACTAATGAACCAAATCTCTCCACCCGCGTCTCACGGTTCCCACTTAGAAATCCCCAACACCAAACTTGAGCAAGTGTTGGACATAAAGAAGACTTTGCTCCTGGCACTGAAAATGCAGAGAAGATTTCCCTCACCAGGAGTATCACAGGAGCAGTTATTTCCAAGTATTCACATTACCCACATATAGATAATTATCTAAACACATAGCTTTTTAAGATCAACAAATATTCATGCTATGACTTTGATGTAGGCAACTCTGTAGACAAAATGTTCACACAAGATCACAGACTGGAGGGAAAGTGCAGTGAACATGTGCTGTTAAAAAGTGGGATTGTCCAACTATCATTCTCATCAAATGTATGTCTGTGTTACACCCCTTGTTTTCTGTCCTGTTTTTGTTTTTTTTTTCCTTTCTTTTCAGGGGTTTATGTAATTATTTGGCATTGGCGCAGGTGGTGACCAGAAGTGCACACAAGCACCGTTTCAAAGTGTTGCCAAAATTACTTAAGTGGTTTTGTTTTTGTGCTTTAGATTCACTTTATGTAACTATACTGAGTTATAGAGAAGAAAAGAAACTGTTTGTCACTTTAATGATTCTATACTTGCTTAATATCAAAGACCATGTCCTTTTAGCTTACACTGTATGGTGTAGAAGGGATTAGTTTAATTTGATTAGTTTTATAAAAGGTGGCAGGTATTGAAGCAGAAAATGGGTCCAGAAAACACTCATTACCCACTGCTATAGCGTGGGTACAGCTTTTAATTCAAGAGGGACCGAAAGTGGTCTCTTAGCAACTTTGATCACAATCATGTTAAAAATGCTGCAATAACCTGGAATATATTCTTCAGGTATACAGAAGCCTAGGTGCTGCTGTGGCTGGTAATGTCTTCACACGATTCCACATTTTGTCTTTTAATCTTTTTATCTATCAGTTCATTTAGCAAGTATAATCAAATTTGAATGTAGGGCTGTGTGGAGAGAAACGGCATTAATATTAGACTGAATGTTAGGTCATTAACATTTAGACTGATCTTGAGGCTGAAGTCTGAATGCTTTTTGCACTGTTAAAGTACTGTATAGAAAGATCATGAGTGGAACATGCTAAACGTGTCCAGTTGTTGTAGATACTTTGATTTGTTTAGTACAAGAGTTCCGCTTGCATACATTTAATGCAGTTTTAGTTGTGTTACACTTACTGTCAAAATGTAATGTTAGGTGTGAGAATGTTGACAAAGAGATGGTATAAGCTATGAAAGATTTCTATTAGAGGGAAAAAGGAAAAGAAAGATTCCTTTACACTGAAAAAAAAAAAAAAAGATTTGCATTGATTGTTTTGTGCTTTATTTTATAGTAGTCAGTGGGTGGGTATTTTTTGTTTTGAATTTTTGAAAAGTAACATTTGAAGTGCTAACATTTGTGTGTTGTTGATGTTCACCTTCGACATTCATCCCAACAAGTTAAATGTGGGCCAGTTGAAAATTCTGCTTTGGCTGCAGAGGGTTTTTTTTCCTTCTTTTTTTTGTTTTTTTGCATGCTTTGGTTTTGTGAAGTGGTGCTGTTTGAGGTAGAACCGGTGAAGCAGTGACACAGCTCTGTAAGATGGGGGAGTATTTGATTTGGACTCCAGCTGAATGTGTGTCTGTGGTTAACTAAAGGTAAAATACCACTTTTAGAAATAAAAAGTGGCGCATCTAGGCCTAGTACTACTTTGTTTTCCCTGAGATGTAATTTCTTGAGCTTTTACAAGTTAATTAAGATTGAGAGTAAGTGCAAGTGGTTTCTAATAAGGCAGGGATGTGTGGTCATATCTGAGGACAGTTTACAATGATGCCCATACAGTAGCACTGGCAGCAAAACAGAAAGGAGGAAAGATTCATCAGAATATACATTGTGTGTGTTTTCTTAGTTGCCTTTTTGTAAGACAACTTCTACCTGCGTCTGCGTGTTTAAGTGTACATTCCACAAATCAGATCATCCACAGGCTCCCTGTCTCTGCACATGCTGCTCTGTTCAGATCTCTTGTGACTTAAAAACTCATGCGTCACTTTTTATTGTTCCATACAATCATTCTTACTGGCCATCGTAAAGATGTTCATCTTCAGGAGGACTTGAAAGCACCATGAAGACGACTGCCGCAAAACTTGAGATGCCTAAGAGTACAAGTGACAGAACGAATTGGTGCAGGAAGTGAGGAGGTGTAGTGGAAACCATAGTTCAAAGTATCACGCAAAGATCAAATCAAGTGTAATCTTCCCTAGGTGCACTCCATCTGTAAACCTGTCACTGATTTCAATTATTCTTTTTGTATGTTTGCTAACAACATACCTGAATGTTTTCATTTTACATTTTTACTTTACTAATTCTGTATTACCTGTAATTATAAGTTATTGTTGTTGGCATGGAGAGAAAACAGTACCATACCACCCATACGTGTCCAAAGACAAGGTCTTCTGCTCAGTCATCCACATTGTCTCTTTACTGTTGCAAAAGCATTTTAATGTTGTCATATCCATAACAGACACACTATCTCAGTGTCCGTGTGTGTGTGTGTGTGTGTGTGTGTGTGTGTGATGTAACCTTTACTGTTTGGGAGCTGCATCGTAAATAAAGTGAAAGGAAAGGTCATTAGCAGTTGTGTCGAATCAGTTATGGTGACTTTTGTTTTACTTGAACTGAAGCTTTACATGCTCCTGTATTCATCCGCTGAGGTTTAAAACCTTGACGTGCTCTATTTGTCCCTCTAGACTGCATTTTAAATACTTTTATTGGAAGGTCCCCAGTTTTTACGAGGCTGGCAGTGCAGGAGGAACTCTGGCTTTTGACCTATTTCTCAAAGGGCTGCCTTTTGTAAAATTTCACGCAGCCCTTAAGCACTACAAGGAAAAACAAATGCATTATTGTACACTTTTTTTTTTTTTTTTTTTTAATTTTTTTTAT